>JAFLJL010006549.1:0-11226 GCA_018398815.1 Conus ventricosus
TTTTGGGCAAATCGCTTTGAAATTTAAATAATTTTAAGACAATATCTCTGGAACTAAAAAAGGGTAGAACAGTAATTTTGTTTTGTTTTGTTTCTTTTGAAAATGTCTATTAGAAAAAGACAAAAGTAACATTATACAGCAAGAATATTTTTGGCTGCCACTACCTACTTAATAGCATTACACGCATGAAATGATTCCCGTATCATTTTCAAGGTCTCTTCCTTTACCATTCTTGTTTCGTTCTGCGCTTCCTTCTGGCCTTCCATTTTAAACCAAATATGTTTACACAAATTAATTAAAGCGGAACTGTGTCTGGTGGGATTATCTGCATTCTTCTTTCACAAAAGATCTTTGAGGAGCTGGTTGTTTTGTCGTGCCAGTTTCTCGTAAATAATACACGGGCGGATTCATTTTTACAATTCTTTTATTTCATATGGATCAACACTCCAAACCGGATCAGTTGCCCTGATGCGAGTGTCCCCTTCTGCTTCTCCCGGTAAATAAAGGTACCTTACTTTCAAACCAAACGGTAATAGTTTGCTGGATGAACTGGAGTCTTCAACAACATTTATTGTTTTTCTTTTGATTGCTTGTACTGGTTTTAACCCTTTAAATTCTTCATTATTCATTGCGCGCAAAACTGAGGGCAATCTTCTAACCCATTCTGTGTTGCGAGAATTGTCAATCAGCTCTCTGTGATACTGGTAGGAGAAAAGTCTTTCGGCTAACTGTTTGTTAAAGTTTTCGACTAAAGCCTGTGATCTGTGAACTCCCGGAATGCCTCTTTTAATGGTAACTCTAATTTTTTCAACAATAATTGATTAAACTTGCCCTTTAAATTCTTTTCCATCATCGACTTGAATCATGCGAGGATAAGTTAAAGGGCCTCGTTGATATATCAGTTGTATAGCAACAGCAACAGCAGAAGCACTCTTTTGTGTTAATGGTTCCGCATCTTTGTATCTTGAAGCTATGTCAATGACTGTGAGTGCGTACTTAAATCTTTTTCGTCTAATCCTATCAGAGGGTAAATATAGAAGATCCATTTGATGGGTGTCGTTTGGAGTTGTATTGACAAAGTGTGGTCTCTGTATTCGGCTAGGCGCTGGTAAATAAATTTGCCAAATCGCTTGTTTAGATAACCATTCTTTTGCTGTTTGTTCACTGACTCCAGCTGCTTGGCTTAGCTTTTTAATTGCCGCGATTCCCTTCCAATATCCTTTTGGCGAATAATAGATTTTGTTCATTTTTTACTCAGCCAATATTAATAATAATAATAAAATAAAAATAATAATGGGGATTTATATAGCGCCTTCCACGGCACAAGGCGCTTTACAAAGGCAGAAAAAATACAATTGCTAAATGTAAAGAAAAAGCATTGGAAAAACGGCTCAGAAAACTCCATGTGAATTCAAGGCCTACAGCGCCAAAGTCTTCATGGTATATTGAACTTAAAACTGTTGCCATTTTTGGCGCCCTTGCTGCTGCTGGGGGGTGTTATTACGGTTATAAAATATATAACCAATGGCAACAAAAACAAAAGAAGTTAAAACAACCTGAACCACTAAAACAGAAAAAGACAACTGCACGCCAAAACCGCCAACAACAAAAGATCATTTTGATCCATTTCAAATGGAATAATATTTAAATTTTTTTTAATAAAAATAGATCATGGCGTATTATAAAATGATGAAGTCAATAAATAAAGACATGGAGTCTATAAAAGACATTTCCATAGACCAGAATTGTAATCAATGCGGTTGCTTCGGATGCAAGAACTCATTAAGATCTATGCTGACCGATCTTGCGCAGAGAACGCTGAGCAAGATATTCTCAGCGATGACGCGTTTTTTGAGGCGTGTGTGTACTATATTAGACATCTACTATTTAAGACAAAAACATAAATTGTTTTTTTAATAATTATAAGATAACCTGAATAAGAACTTGGTTGTACTTAGAGGATGACTTAATCAAGAACTTATCAAGAACTTGATCAAGAACTTAAGGATGACTTGAGGACAACTTAAATAAGAACTTAGAAGGAACTTAAGAATAACTTGAGGATAACTTAGGTAAGAACTTGTGAATGACTTGTAAATAACTTGAGTAAAAACTTGTGGATAACTTGAGTGCATGCGTGGGGGTGGGGTGGGGGGTGTGCATGCGTGGGGTAGGACAAAACAAACAACAAACACAAACAAACAAACACACAATAGACAGTCCAGGGGTGGGGGTGGAGGGACGTGCGTGCGTGGGGTAGGCCAAAACACACAAACACCAACAAACAAACAAAAAGTGGAACTACTAGGGCCACTTCTTGCTTTGTGACTAAACAGGTTGTGTCTTGCGCGCAACCTCAATCAACTATGTCAAGTGATCATATGTGATCACTTGGCCTAGTTTGCCGCTGAGCTTTGCTGGTGCTGCTGCGCTTTGTAGGTCAAGTGATCATATATGATCACTTGGCCTAGTTTGCAGGTGCTCCGTGCAAGTTCAAGAAAAAACAACAGCTGCAGCTACAACATCCCACAATGCAGGACAGACTACCGTCAAATGTCATTCTTCCCAAGGACCATCCCAGAGTGGAACTCATTACCAGAGGTTGTGGTGACGGCGGAGACCCTGGACCGCTTCAGGTCCAGACTCGCCTCTCATCAATAATACCAACGACAACATCCCACCCCCCCCCCCCCCCCACCCTCGCCTCCCTCTGCACCCCCCATCCCTCCACCCCCCCCCCCCCCCCCCCCCCCCCCACTTCCTACTCATCACCACCTACCCTCCTCCCCACCCACCCCCAGGGTTGTACATCCACGTCGGACATCGGACATAGACCGATTGCACATGCAAAATGTCCGATATAACTGGCAGTGAAGAGGACAAATGTCCCATTACTTTGCCGAAAACGCGGTCACTGTCCGATAGCTTTCCGATGCTCACGGACATGGCACCGGCCGTTTATATCAAGCCCGCATAATTATTTGAGTCCGACCGTCGTACAGAACTCCAGTCTGTAACTTTAGTGTAAGCCCACTGCCCAGTGAATCACTAGGCCACTGGCACTAAGCTTAGTGGCAAGCCGTGGCGGTCTATTTTTAGCTTGTTGGCTTGCAACTCTGCCTCCCTGACTCGCAGAGGCTGAGCTAGCGAGGTACACGGCTCGCAGCTGAGAGCTGGCAGCCAGCTTGTGTCAGGGTTATTTTTAGCGTAAAGCGTCTAAAGAGCGATAAGCCTTGTACTTGTTACGTGTTGTAGGCCATGTAGGCACATGTTGCTGAAGCAGAGACTGGAAAGGAATCTCAAGAAAACGGTCAAGGAGCAGATGTAC
Source organism: Conus ventricosus (assembly GCA_018398815.1). Classification (NCBI taxonomy): domain Eukaryota; kingdom Metazoa; phylum Mollusca; class Gastropoda; order Neogastropoda; family Conidae; genus Conus; species Conus ventricosus. Next base: position 3,329 of record JAFLJL010006549.1, read on the forward strand.
CCCAGGGACAGCACCTTGACACTCTGGCAGCTCATTGCCCGCTACCACCAGCTGGAGTTCACCAACCTCAAGAAACTGGCCCAGCTTGCCATCACCCTGCCCGTCCATAAAGCTGATGTAGAAAGAGGGTTCAGCACTCAGAATTTGATTTTGACAAGTCAAAGGAACAGACTGACAGCAAAAACCAGGCCATGCTGATGAGGGTGCAAATGGAAGGACCAAGTGATGTCAAGGGGGAATCAGAATGGGTGTTCAGGGTGACAGAAAAGTGGGGAGAGAAAAGGAAAAGAATGCTCTTCAACCAAAAAGACGACTCCAAATGAATCAATATTGTACTTGAATACTAGCATTAGCAATTAGGAAAGACACTGCCTCTGTGTGTGTGACTGTGTGTGTGTGTGGACTAGTAATAGTATGTTTACCAAACATGGCTTCCCACTCTAGGAATATAGTCAGCTTTTGTAATACCATTTTGTGTGCATAAAACTTAATATACATTCAATCTGGCTTGCGTTCAAATGTCCGATTGATTTTGTTATGAAGAGGACAAATGTCCTATTACTTCAGGGTGGTCCAGGACATTTGTCCTATAGATACTGCTAAGGATGTACAACCCTGCACCCCTTAAGCTGAAATCAAAATTATGTCTAACAAACACAGCGATCTTCGCAAACCCCCAAGTGTACGACAGAGTCATCAGCATAATGATGTTGGTCGTGAACGGGAGAAGAAGAAAACTGCTTGTTTAGTAAATTTGCTTTCCCTTCAGGGTCCTGTATTAGGTTATTCTGGTTGTTTCTCAGTCTGGAATCCCAATGTTGTCCTGTCTCTTACTCCTTATGTAAGACCATAATTTCTTGTTTGATGATCACCTTCTGAAATCATCGAATTAACATAATTGGAGTGAGCAAGCCTACATTCTCTCTGACACCTTCTCTTAATATGTTTATACAGGTTCAGGTTCAGGTTCAGATTTAGGGGCGATGATTGTTTCATCATAGCCTCACGGCTTTATATGCTCCTTTATATGCTCTGTCATTGGTCAGGTCGACCGCGAGCCCAGTTTTTATTTTCGACCATCAAAGTCGAACATGATGTCTGTTATTATTTCATGCTTATCGATAAGATTTTAAAAGAGTTAAAGTGTAACTCACCCCCCTTTTTCTTTAAAAAAAACGTGTAGCTGGTTCTAAGACATTTCCATTGGATGTAACTTTCACGGTGCACAGGAACTTGTGTGTCACACAATATGCTTCGCAAGAGTCTACTTTCGCTTTTTCGAGCAAGCAAACGCGCAGAAAAACCGAAGTTACTAAAAATAGAGGCAGTGACGTCAGATAGGAGAAGAGACGCGCCAGCACTGCCTGTGCCAGACACTGAGACCGGCAAGAAGATGGGTCGCTACTGCGTCATGTTCGGTTGCAATACCAATTCTAGCGTAAAAAGTGGAATCAGCACACATGGCTTTCCAACTGAAACTCATCTTCGACGATCGTGGGTTTCTTTTGTGAAGTTATAATCGAAAGAATTTCGACGGTCCAAAGAAAAACGACGTGATCTGTGGCTTGCACTTCAAGACCAGCGATTTTGAAGACGAGTACACGGCGCCCCTGTTTGAAAGGGAGCTTGGATTCCGACCCAAGCGCAGGCTGAAGAAACATGCCATTCCTACCTCATCACAGACAAATGCGCGGCTGCTCTGAAAAGAAAAGATGCTGCTGACAAGACACTGGAGACTGTCACCAGGATCAACACGGACAGAAAGGCCAGGATAAGGAAACGTGAAGTACGCAAGGTAATCTAACTTTGATCTTTGCATTCTGATCGACGTGGCGACCTTTACAAGCACGCACTTACGTCAGTCGCACATATCGTCATTCACTTTTGTATTGTTTATGTGTGTGTGTGTGTGTGGTAGAGTATATCACACACACACACACACCACACACACCACACACACACACACACACACACACACACACACACAAACACACACACACACACTCACACACAACACACACACACACACACACACACACACACACACACACTCACACACACACACACACACACACACATACATATATTGTGGCACTTAGAATCTGGATACTTGTTTTTTTTTTTTTTACTCTTTACAGAATTCCACAGGTAAATGTTGGGGAAAAAACTGCAAACGACTGAACATGAGCATAAAATATTTTCACATTTTGTTTGCACCAAAATACATGGTGGTGAGCAGTTGTAAGCTATTGATGGGTTGTTGAGAATATTTTTTGTCAATTTTTTTTTTTACAAATGGTGATGACAGCATATACATTATAAAAAAATAAATCTTTGGAATGAAACCGTATATTCAGACTGATCATTTGGACCAAATTCTTTTGCTAGCAAAGTTATTGCTCTTATGTAAAAGACAGAATGTACAACCTAATACCTAAACTTTGATGGCGTTGTTAAAAATCCAGACACAGAATGGACCAGTATAATGCATTTGTAAATGGGGAGGGCACCCAATTTGATCAAGATTGTTTTCCTCTACAGATTGATACTGTGTTGTGTGGATCACAGGTGACAGAAAAATGTACAAGGAGACTGACTATTTCAACTATGTGTAACTTATTTTTGCTGCTGCTTTTGAATTATTTATATAGGACAGTAAATATGCATATTCATGTTGTACCTGGTGGGGTGGGGGTGTAGTGGGATAGAGAATGGGAACGATACTTGTCGTGTATGTGGTGTGTTGTGTGTGTTTTGATTTTTGCTTGTGATTAATATGTATGTAGGGAGTTATGCATTTGTGTCTATTTCTCTGTAGTAAATACTTGCATTTCTATGTTTACAGTTATATGTGTGTAGCTAAGTGTGCGAAAAATGTAAACACAGAGTGATTAAAAAGAAAATTCTTTGCATATTTATTTTGCATTCCTCATCTTTTAACGTCAAGCATCGTGGACATGAAACGTGCAAAGATGGGTGTACAAGAGCAGAGTCAGCGGGGAATGGAAGAGCCTGGTGACTCCGATGTGCACTGGGAGGATGTGCCAGACACAGACGATGCAGAACATGGGAGTGTTGGCTGCATGTCCTCCTCCACTTGCTGCACAGTTGACATGGCTGCTGCATCCCAACAACAGTCCCACTGATGTCACGCACCGAGGTGTTTCAGCCAACATGACACCTTACAAACGCAGCAAAGGTGAGTTGTTGTTTCCATAAAAACAGGCACCGTTTATAACCAGTGTGTGTGTGTGTGTGTGTGTGTGTGTGTGTGTGTGTTTTATGGAGGAAGATGGCTAGAGATGGGGTGGAGATGAATACTGTTAAAATGGCAAGGTGTTTCACATGAGTTATGCAGATAGCGGAATGTTGACTACCTGACAGGAGGGTGAAGATGGCTTACAGAAGCATTTCAGACAACTAGTACTTTAACACAAGCATACCTCCTTGTCACAAGTGCTATGACTACTACAGGGATACAGGCTTGACACGCTCAATAAACTGGGTGATCATGAGTCAACGTGAAACTGCAGCCAGCAGTCACTTAGTACTTGCACTCACAGCTAATTCAAACCTGGATGTGTAAACTGATGTAGAGTACTGATGAAATTAATTATATAGATATCATATGGCTGTAGCAACATGTTTTCTTTCCTGTGCCAAAAGTGAGAGTGCTATGTATTTACATTTTGCTTTCGGACAATTGCAACTGAACACCAAAGTACGCTCATTCATTGTGATGTGGTAGTTAAAAATGTGGGTTGCCAAATGTCAGAGTGTTTAGCCCCATATGTTTTTGTTTTCAGGGATTTGGGTGAAGCCCAATGTAGTGGACACAGCAGTCCAGACTGAGAGTTCTTTCAGCTGTTACTGTCAGTGTTCACTTCATGAACTCCCCCTGGCAAGCTCCAGCCCAATCCACAATCAGCTAGACTGCACCTCCAGCCCATCCATGATGTGGATGACGATGACACATCGAGTATGGCTGTGACTCCGATATTGGTTCTGACCAGGACTTTGACCCACAGAGCGAGTCCCATGCCACAGAAGATAGTGTCAGGTCAGTAGAGTACATGTAGTTCCTCAATAAAAATAAGAGCTGTTTTCATAACAAGAGTTGAACCTGAAGGTACAAATATCATACCCAGCTGCTGTTGTGCAATTTAAGAAATACTCATTAAAAAAAAATCTTTCTGTTTACTCCCCCCATAGACCACTTTTTTTTTTTACATTCACATTTCATTAGGAATTTTTTCCCCATGTAGTATGTGCATGCGACCCCGCAAGACAACACTAGGACACTCAGTGTAACAGTGAAGACATCTTATTTCCGAGCCCCGGATGTCTCTCCCCCTCCTTCCTGACTCCAAATCCACTCAACAAGGGATGCTGGGTTCTTTCCCTTGATCTGCTTTAGACCCATTCACAAAACCCCAGCGTTCAAAACAACACCTCCCCTCAGATCTTTAACTTTACCATTAATTAAAGAGATTATTATATAATCAACACAAAGCAAAATCTTTCAAATACATAACTGAATATAATTTCCACCTCTGAAGGGAACTAGTTTAAACGCGGGTTTTAATTTTAGATTATTTTCAAACCGAATGATAAATAACTTTACTTTGTTCAAAGTAGATCATTATGTGAATGTTACGTACTCGATGATTTCAATCGAAATCTCCCACACCCAAATATTATCTAAGGAACCAAACACAACATAATAAGTGCACATCAAATCCGAGGGAGGTGTTCTGTCTTGTGTGCAATTGCCTGGCATGAACTTGGCGACGTAGTTCACCATCCCAAAAAATCGCTGCAGTTCCGTAACGTTCTGAGGGGGCGGGAACATTGTGATGGCCTCGACTTTGGCGGGGTCGGGTCGCACACCATCCGCGTCAATGATGTGTCCAAGAACTTGACAGAGTCTTTGGAAAACTCACACTTCTCAATTCAGCGTGATCCCGGCCACCTCAGTCGTCTCAATGTTTCCTTGAGAATCTTGTCGTGTATCTCTTCATTGGGAGCATGGATAAAGCCGTCGTCCATGTGACAAACGACGCCCCCTATCTCTTGCAAATCTCTGTCATCATTCGTTGAAAAATCTCCGCGCTGAGGATATGCCGAAGGGCAGCCGGTTCATGCAGAACCGGCCGTATGGTGTAACGAAAGTCGTTAACAGTCCGAGTTTCTTCCGCGAGGTATCTGCCAATACCCACTTTTTGCGTCCAGCTTTGAGAAAACTCTCGACCCCGCAAGCTTGGCAAGACTCTCCTCCACGACACCATGGGGAACACTTCTCTGCGCACAGCCTTGTTCAAGTTCGTCAGGTCTATGCATAGGCGAATTCCCCCATTTGGCTTTTTGGGGCCACAACCAGCGCCGAGCACCCATCAGTCGGTTCCGGACAGGTGAGATAACCCCGTGGCCTCCCTTGGACAGCCCCCGCTTTCACTTTCCCCAGGAGTGGTTTGAGGCACCTTCCTCGCCGTATACGGCACACCGGTTTTTGGGGTCGTCCCTCAGACTGATGCTGTAGGATCCCTCCATTTTTCCCGACCCTGAAAAGGGGGCCTGGAAATTCTTGGCTCAGCGTTCTGGCGTTCAGACTCTCAAAACGCTTCACTAAGCCCAGTCTCTCACACGCTCTAACGACTCAAGAGAGGTACCTTTTGCTCCCTATGACGTACAGAAACTCTTGATCTGCACATCCTTACAGGACAGAGTCGCGTCGACACAACCTATGACTGTAATCGGCGTGTTGCCTGGTCCACGCAGTCTCTTCTGAGCCGGTCGCAGCTTGACGTTGCCCCCTACCTTCTTGCCGACAGCCGTAACTGACGCTCCTGTGTCCAGCTTAAAATAGAACCTTACCGTTGACCGCCACTTTGGGCCCAAACCCCAATCCAGTTCAATGCTGTCCACTTCTAGGGCCGCCAAGAAAAAGTGCATCTCCTTCTTTTTCCTCCTCTTCGACTGCATCTACTTCCTTTCTTTGACGAATCTTGCATAGTGCCCCCTCTCTTACAGTTGGCACTTCTGCCCCTTTGCTGGACAAGGCTTCGTGGGTGGGCATGTCCACACTTTGGGCAACCACCCTTTTGGGACCGGGGCGAGGTGGATTGGGGTACTAGAATGGGTTTTTTGATATCTAATTCCTGTGGTTTGGGTCTCTGGGAAGAAGGACTTGATCGATACGTCGACTGCTCTCCCTCTGAGCACAGCCTGTCCTTCCTTCCTACCTCTGCTTGTCGACTTGACTGAATAGCGTCCTTTAGGGTAAGATCAGCCATCATTTGGAGTTTTTCCGACAAAGCATCGTCCGTCACCCCCACTACCCCTCTATCTCGTAACAGTTCTTTCCCTAAGCTGCCCATACTCGCAATCGCCGCGAGTCGATGCAAATCTTGTAAAAATGTGTCAATCGACTCCCCCGTTCATCTGTACGCGCCGGTTGAAAATTGGCTCTTGCCGTGATCACGTTCTACGTGCGTTGAAATGCACGTCAAATCTCACCACGAGGACGAACTAATCGTCATTTCATCAACTTTCATCATGATAAGCAAGTCGTCGGCGACGCCCCCATACTGTAGAGGAATGTCCCACACTGCTCACGATCTGGTTTCGTCCCAAACCAGTGCAAAGACGATATCTTTCAAAACCGGGCCCGCCATTGGTCCAACTCTCTGCTGTAAAACCCTCGAAATTCTTGGTAGGGGCAAATTCAGAGTCCGGCCCGCTCCCCCTGCACCGTTGTTCTGTTCCTCTGCCACTTCTTCAGCTAGGTTCCAAATCGCTGCCACCCATTTAGTTATATATATATATGCATGCGACCCCGCAAACACACTAGAACACTCAGTTAACAGTGAGGCACTTTTTCAAGACCCGATTGCTCTCTTACCTTCCTTCCAGACTCCTACCCCTCCAACAAGGGTGCTGGGTTCTTTCCTTGATCTGCTTTAGACCCATTCACATAACCAAGCGTTCATACAACATTTACCAATCAAAAAATTGTACACTTCATTTTATTCTCATATCAGTCTGTCATGTCCTCACTCACAGTTGTATGATTGTTTTCCCCAGGATGACAGAAGAACCAAGTGATGACAGTTCGGCCAGTCCAGTCCAATCGTGCCCGCTTTTGAGGAGAGGAAGTACCTGGTTTTCCCCGTCTTCCCTCCTTGAACTGTTCAAGGTGTGCTCCTGCTGCTGCAGTCCAGTCAAGCCAGAGCTGGAAGAATTGGGGACCCTGCTCACTGTCACTGCAAAATGTGACAGTTGTCAGTATGTCAGGCAGTGGAGAAGCCAGCCTCTCATCGGCGAATGCCGGTAGGGAATCTCCTGCTGTCTTCATGCATTCTGGGTTTTTAGGTCCCTGCTGACCAAAAAAATTCCGCTTGCGGACTGCTCAATAGGCCAGGATGTCAGACAAGACATTTTACAGCCACCAGCAGAAATACCTTCAAACCTACCATAATAAATGTCTGGTTGGAAGAACAAGCCAAAGTGATAGACAGCTTGAAAGAAAGGGGGGGGCATGCTTGAGCTGACAGGAGATGGAAGAAGTGACAGTCCAGGGCCCCTGCGCCAAATATGGTGGATTCAACACCATAGAATGCCGCACAACAAGTTATTGATGTGCAAGTTGTTCAGGTAAGTTCCATATGTTTCGGATACCTTTAAATACTCCTAAACCTCCCTTAAAGTCTTATTTGTTTTAAGGTGAAGGCAGCCCAAGTTATCTTAATTTTTTTTTAAAAGGTTGGAAAGAGTGATGCTCTTTATCTTGCCAAACATTAGCAGACAAGCATAAAAACAATAACCTTTTTGCCTAAGATATAGAGAAGGGAACATTATCTTCACCTTCTGCAGTTACGGAGTTCCACTGTCCATACCTG
>JAFLJL010006550.1:2500-11944 GCA_018398815.1 Conus ventricosus
CTTCCTTTTTTTTAATATTTTTTTTTTTAGCAACACTATTCAGAGATGCCGATCGTATCGTGCACGGAGTATCCTCAGAAGAGCTTCCGATAATTTGTAGAGCTTGTCCCTATGTGTGTACCTTATTGCTGGCAAGACAACACTTCCTTTTTCATGACAACACCGCATAGACAAGAGCATTCTGTCTATAACAAAACTGCCATGACAAAACCAATTTTGTTTGTAATCCCACCACGTTACAAAGGCCATTCTGACAGTAGTCCTACTACCGTGACAACGGTCATTCTGATAAAGTGACCCTGTCACTCCAACACCACCCGTTCTCCGAGTAATCGTATCATATGATAAATATTCTGGTAGAAACTCTGTCATCAATCTACAGCAATCATGAAGCGACCGTATCTCCATGGCAACAGCTATTCTGTCAGTAGTTCTATCACCATGACAACAATTATGCTCTCACCACAATTACCGACATTCTTTACCACACAAGATATTTTGACGCCCAAACCATATCGTAATGACAGCAGTCATTCTGACACTCCCTCCCCCTCCCCCCCCCCCACCCCCCAAGAGAACAGACACTAATCGTATCACTATAACAACAGCTACTCTGACACTAACCCTGTCACCATGACAACCATCAAGACACTAATCATATCAGCAAAACAGCAGCCCGTTCATATGTGATCAACATGACAGAAGCCATTCTGTCAGTTATCCTATAACCATGACATCAACCATTCTATCAACAATCCTGTCACCTTGACAACATCTGTTCCATCAGTAATCCTACCATCATGACAAATATTTTCCAGTAACTTCATCACGTCAACAGTCATTTTGTCAATGAATTACCACAATGACACAGTCTATTCTGGAAAAAAAATGTTTCTTCGTGACAAAAGCATTTATTTTCTAAGTCACCCTATCCCTATACGAATACCAATTCTGTCAGCAATCTTACCACCAGAGCAGTCATTCTGTCAATAATCCTAACGCCATGACATCTTCCCTGATAATAATTTCATCATCATGATGACAGCTTTTGTGCAATCATACCACCATGACAACCGTCATTCTGGCAATAAGCCTACCACAATGACAGCAAAGATTCTGTTAGTTCTCTCATCAAAACAGTCCTCCTCTCAGCAGCCTATCACCACTACAACAGCAATTTCGACAGCAATCCTAGGACCACGACTTTCCGTCAGTAATCCTATCACCACAATAGCAATCACTCATACCCATCCTATCAACACGGCCATCCTATCAAATAATCCTATCTGCACGGTCAGTAATCCTATCATGACAACATCCATTCTGTCAGCAAGCCTATCAGCACAGCATGCGTTCGATCGTTAGGACTAAAGGTTCACGTTCGGCGTGTGCACGGAGCTAATACGTCACCAAAAGCAAACATTTTACAGCATTGTTAATGAATACCGCTGACTTTCAGGACGTTCCACTCGGGGATTTGTTTACATTCAATAAAGGTATATCGACGATCCGTGACATGCCAGGCACAAATAAATCGAAGCGTTTCACAGTGTGTGGTCGGAAAGAATGGTCACGTTCTCTCAGGTGCATTCTAAACCAAAGATGGTGCACATTCTCCTCTGTCCCGACTTTTTAAAATATCTTAATCAATTTCCACACCGGTTTCCAGTTAACAGCTTAGTTTGTCGGTCTTTCAGGGGGCAGCCACACTGTATAGTCATACAGGGAAGATATAGAAAGTTGTAAAATGGACAAGCCTGTGATGAGATTGCATGTTCAGCGCCTTGCACATCAATTTCAACTCAAACCACACATTTTTCATTCACAATGACACGGATTTACAGATATAATGGTTTGTTTTGTTTGCATGTTTTGCTGCCAAAATAACAAAAAAAAGTCTCCCCAAGAATCTGCGAAACAAAACCATCTTACTTAGACGTTTGAGTCAAGAAATTAAACTTTGTTTTTAACTGGTCTTTAATGGTTCTATAATTAGTGATAGACTGTCTCAGTTGAAGAATTGATATTTTTCATTTGGTTTCAATTGTACAGCTTTTCACCTTTTTCAGAATAATTTTCAGCATTTCTTTGCTGGTCATTTTCAGTCACAGCCACTCTCCAAAGAGTTGATGTAGATGCCACGGTAAGTGACAGTCTCTATTGTTAAAACCCATTTGTAAATTAAAGATGGTTTCTTGTGGGGGGCGTTCACCGGGTTTCGACTGTTTTTCCCCCATTCTCGTTCTAAATACTTGGCCCAAAGTTCCCAAGCATATCTGCTAAATGCAATTTCTCACACACACACGCCACGCACGCACGCAGCAAGCACGCCCCGCACGCACGCCACACACACACCCACACACAACACGCACACTGTCACGGCAAAAATAGAAAAACCGAATTGGGTGTCAGCGCCGCCAGTTAATCGGACAAGTCAACCAACATTCTGGTCTCCAGGCGGGACGACTTCGGTGTCGCGCAGCCATTAGGTACGCGAATGGGGCATTTTTTAGTCCCGGAGACAGCATGTCCAGCAGACAGGACAAGTGGTGGACCGAGTCTCGAAGGGGGCCCGGAGGGTTTCGGGCGCCTGGGTCAGACTAGCCAATTTGCGGACCAGGCGGACAGTTAGCGACGTCCCGGTTGAAGTAGGAAGGGGTAAGGTATTGTGTGGTGGGGGTGAAATCAAGTAATTAATTAAATGACCCATTGACACCACGGGCAAGGCCAGTAGATGTGATGTGACGATTTAAACGTCCAATGGAATGAGAGGGGAGGAAAACCTCAGTATAAGGCGGGAAAAATACTGACCAATGGTTACTCACCCTTTGACACATAGGATGAGGAAAAGGGAAAGTGAGGAGAGTGAGAGATGGGGAGGGGAGAACAAAAGACAGAGAGAGAGGAAGAGTTTCTGGGTGAAAGGCTCTGCATGAGAGAAAGGCAGGGAGATGAGAGGAGGAGTGAAGAGAACCGAGTTGAAGCATTAGCACCAGACAGAGTTTGCAGAAGAAGGACTAAGGAGAGATGTTGAGAGAGAGAGTTGCTAACGATGAAGAAAAAAAAAAAAAAAAAAAAAAAGAAAAAAAAAGCAACCATGTCCATTTGATAGAGCAGACTAGAAGAGAGAGGGATAGAGAGTGCCAATGCGTTAATGCGGGAAGAAAGAAAGGAGAACAGATCGATGTCTGATAGTCACTGTTCAATCTGAACCGGGGTTCGACCTCATACCTGGCAGCGCCACTTTCATCAGCAGTCCAACCTGACCAACGCCAGCGGTCTAACCTGACCAGTGCCAGCAGTCCAACCTGACCAGTGCCGCGATCCAACCTGACCAGTGCCAGCAGTTGTGGTCGTGACTGGTGTTTGTGAAAGTGACAGTGAAAAGAAAAGAAAAAGAAGAAGAAAAGGAAAGACAGTGATTCGTGAATATTTTAAGATCCACCGGGCCAGGTAAAGTAGAAATCTATTTATACCCGGGTTAGTTAATGTGATTTAGATAAATGGTTTTGTGAAGTTCAGGAAAGAGAGAATGTTTATTCTTTTCGACTTCATGCGCATTGATGTTTTTTGTTCATGATTATGTGTAGTAAAGTTATAGACTTTACTAGTGGTTTGAGGGTGACGAATGCATGACATATGAATGAGATTGTAAGCAAGCTGTGAGTGTGTGTTGGGCTGTGCGCTAGTCCTTCCTCCCGACATTACCCTGAGGTTGACAATTTAAATTGGCGAGCTGCCAGGATATTTGGCCCAAAATTTATTATATTTTCAAACTTCAGAGAGAAGCTGGGGGGGATTCAAGTATTGTAACCTAAGACAAGGTAGTGTCCTTACTGTATGTTTCCAAGATAGTAAAAATAGGCTTGGCATTGCTTCCCAAGATGTTAACACTAGGTTGGCATTTGGGCCCCAAGAGTACTTATTTCGCACAGATTGCCTATAATTCGCTCTATGTTGGGTCAGGCGAAGGCGTCTATAAAAACTAATTCGTTGTCCCAAGCTAAATTATCATCATAGGATTGGGTGGGCTATACGTCCACTCGTGTGGGGTAACCACAAGTTTGGATGTGTGTAATTAAAACTTGTTCAAAAAAAAAAAAAAAGGATATAATGGCGGAGAAAAGACACCCTATCGAACAACTTGGACGCGCTCGTGATGTTTTTTAAAGGCTACTGGGAGAGAGTTGCGAGCAATTCGTTGAAAGCCAACAAAAGATGGAAAGAGATGAGCGGTGGAAAGAGCCGTGTCGCAGTAGAAATAGCGAGCAGGAAAGGGTTAAAGCTTGCGAAACGCAGGAAACAGAAAGATTTAAGGATTCAGGCTAACGTAACGCCAGGAACAGAAAGATTGAGCAGGGAAACAGAAAGTTTAAGGGATCCATTAGAGTTAGAGAGAGTGAAATCAGGGAGACCACCGATGATGGTAGTTCAGTTTCCAGTGACCCTGTGCGCAGTTATGCCCCCCGACCAAAGTTGCCAAAATTCTCTGAAGGAACAGATTCGATTGATGCGTACATAAGTCGTTTTGAAACGTTTGCTACTAGTCAGGGTTGGCCTTCAGAAGAGTGGGAAGTCATTTTGTCAGCGCTATTGACGGATAAGGCATTACAGATTTTCCCTGTGTTACCAGCAACCAACAATCTGATTTTGGGCTGTGAAGGAGTCTTGATAAAGATATGACCTCACAGAGGAAGGGTTCAGAAAGAAATTTCGATCAGCTAGATTACAAGCAGGTGAACGTAACCAGTTTGGTGCACGTTTAGATCACTATTTTGAGAAGGGGTTTAGAGTTGAGTGGTACGAGAAAGGAGTTCACTGAATTTGAAGGAGCTGGTTATGAAAGAACAGATTTTGTCAGTTGCAGTCCAGGTTAACTATACATTTGAAAGAGAGACAGCCAAGACAGCAGGAGAGTTGCTGAAGTTAGCAGAGGTGTATAGGGAGGCACGTTTGGGCACTAAGGGGGCGGGAAAGAAACAGGTGCCAGGCACAGGGAGAAGAGTGCAAGGAGACTAGAGGAGTTTTCTGCAAAGTCTGCAAACCCAGTGGTGGGCAGAAAGGAGGACAAAGGGACAATAGGTGTTTCATTTGTCAAAAGAAGGGACATGTGGCGAGGGATTGTCGCATGAGGTTCCAGAAGGCAGCAGCCTTGCAAGATTTGATAAGGGTCCGCTGGGGGAAACGACCTGCAGTGGAACCAAAAGGGATCCAATCTGAAGAGGGTGGAGTGCAGCCTATGGCTATACTGGACAGCAGTCAGTGTCAGGGATGGAGGGCACTAGGCTGAGTGGTTCGTTACCAGTGGAAGAAGGGTGGATTGGCCAGCAGAGGGTGAAAGTGTTACGGGACACTAGTTGTTCATGTGGTGTAGTAAGAACAACGCTGGTCAAGGAAGGGGATTTGACAGGGCAATCCAGACCTGTACTCAAATCGTTTGCACTGTGAGGGAGTTCCCAGTTGCTAAGATAGAAGTACGTACCCCTTACTTCTCAGGCGAGTTGTCTGCGCTGGTGATGGAGAAACCCTTTATGATTTGATCATTGGAAATATTCCAGGTGCAAGGGATCCAGGGGATCCTGAGTTGTTGACTGCTAACAGGGGCAAACATCAAACACGGAGCAAGAAGGAGAAAAGGTCGATAAACCTTAGTCGTTCCAGCAAGGAAGTCAGGCAAAAGATGTGTCGCCTGATGAGTTTAGGGCAGTGCAGGAAAAGACCCTTCGCTCGTGAAGTTTGGGAGTTGGCAAAAGGTGGAGAGAAACAGGGGGTTAGAGGAGGTGAGAAAAGAATTTCTGGTGAAAGGCGGGTTTCTGTACCTAGTGTTCACCAAGGGGAAGACAGGTAGGTGACAACACAGTTAGAGGTACCAGCCCCGTTATCGTGACACTGCATGTCAGTGGGTCACGAGTCGCTCTGGCGGTCATTTTCGGCACCGGCAAAACAGCTGACCGAATCTTTGATGATTTTCACTGGGCCAGGGGCAATGGCAGACATAAAGCGGTTCGCAAGTCATGTGGGTGTGTGTCAAAGGTCAGCCACAAGAGGGGGGAAGAGGAAGGCGCCCTTAAAAAAGCCCCCTTTTAAATTTACACACCATTCAGGAGAGTGGCTGTTGATCTTGTTGGCCCAACTCGCCCTGTTCCAAAGGTGGGCACAGGGATGTGTTGATGCTCGTGGACTACGCGACCAGATATCCAGAAGCAGTCGATTGAAAGGCGTAGATACGCACAGGTCGCTGAAGGGCTGGTAGACATCTTTTCTCGCGTGGGTGTGCCATCACAAATTCTCAGTTGACAGAGGGTCACAGTTCACCTCAGGGGTGATGAGGGGGGTCAACAGGCTGCTAGGGATCACACAGCTTCTCACTACCCCATACCAACCACAATGCAATGGCTTGGTGGAAAGATTCAATGGTGTGCTGAAGGGCATCTTAAAGAAGCTCTGTGAGGAAAGGCCAGCAGATTGGGACCGTTACATTCCAGCGGCACTGTTCGCCTACAGGGAAGCCCCTCAGGAGAGCACAGGCTTTTCACCATTTGAGCTGCTGTATGGGCGGACAGTTCGGGGACCAGTGTGTATTTTCAAAGAGCTGTGGTCCGGAGAAAAAGGAGTCAGAAGAAGTCAAAACCACTTATCAGTATGTGGTGGACTTACGCAAAAGGCTAGAGGGGACATGTAAGGTTGCAAAGGGAAAGTTTGCAAGAGGCTAGGGTCGTGCAGAAGAAGCAATTGACAGAAGGTGAGGGAAACAATTTCCCCAAGGGGGAGATCAAGTCCTGTTACTGCTTCCCACGGATCACAAGCTGCTGATGCAAATTTGGGAAAAGGACCATTTCACAATCATTGAAAGGTAGATCAGGATTACCCCAATTGATGTGAATGGGAAACCAAAACTTTCCATGCGAATTTGCTCCGCAAATATATTCAGCGTGAGACTCAGCACATAGGCGCAGCAGCAATCAATTTATGGAGGTGAAAGGAGACCCAGCAGAAGAAGGGGAGATTTTGTTGCCTGAGTTTCCAGGAGAAGAGTCATACAGGGATGTGTCACTGTAGAAGGGCTTAGACAGTAGGAGACAGGAGGAAGTTAGGGGGCTCCAAAAAAAGTATAGGGCGTCCCTGACTGATAAACCAGGCAGGACAAAATCTAGAGACCTGTACGGGGGGAGGTAAAATCGCAAAAACCCGTACATGTGAAACCCTACCCCATCCCGTATGCCACCAAACGAGTGAAACGAGGAGGAGGTGGAAAAGATGTTGGACCTTGGGTGATTGAACCGTTCAAATCATCGTATAGTGCACCCACGTCTTAGTGAGAAAAAGTCAGGTGAGCATCGATTCTGTGTTGCTATAGACGTCTGAACAGTGTCACCAAGGTCGATGCAGAATCATACCGAACGTGGAAGACCTGTTCGCTCAGATCGCCACAAGCAAGAGCAATATTTCACCAGGATAGATCTGAGCAAGGGTTATTGGCAAATAGCCTTGAGTGAGGACTCAAAAGAAGTCACAGCATTCTCCACTCCTATGGGGCTATACCATGGCGAGTACTTCCTTTTGGTATGGTCAACGCACCTGCAGTTTTCTCTCGGATGATGAGGAAGTTATTGACGGGTTTGGAAGGCGTAGGAATTTCATGGATGACATTCGGATAGCATCCGAGACATGGGAGGAGCATATGAGGCAGCTAGGAGCAGTTTTTAGAGAGGTTGAGACGAGCCAATCTCACAGCCAGACCAAAAAAAGTGCCAGATTGGTTTCCAAGCCTGGGTTCCTAGGTTTTGTTGTTGGAGGCGACCCCAAAGCAGCCAAAAAAGGGAAAGTTGGATGAAGATGATGGGAAAAACAGAGAGACAAAGACCAAAACAGAAGTCAGGAGTCTGCTAGGTTTTATTGGTTTCTATAGGGAATTGTACCAAATTTCGCAGCAATCACGATCCTCTCAGTGATTTGGTCAAGGCAGGGAAACCGGCAGTGGTCGAGTGGTCCCGACGCTGCAGAGCAAGCACTGCAGACGGTGCTGGGGAAAAACTAGGTTCCCGTCCCATCTTGAAGCTACCGGATATGTCCAAACCATTTTTGTTGCGTACAGATGCATCAGGTGGTGGAGTAGGGGCAGTATTGTTGCAGGAACACGAATGGGTCGGTTTCCTGTGAAGTATGCTAGCAGGAAGCTGACGAAGTGTGAAGAGGGGTACGCAAAGGTAGTGAAGGGTGTTTGGCTGTCGTGTGGGCCGTGCAGAAAATTCCAAAATACTTGTATGGGAAAGAGTTCGTGATGAGACTGATCATCAACCACTCAAATTCCTGCAGGAGGCGCAGCTGAAAAACAGCAGGGTGCTGCGCTGGGCATGGGAATGCAGCCCTACAGGTATCGAGTTCAGTACATTCCAGGTCGACAGAATGTAGGAGCTGACTATTTAAGCCGTGTTAGTCTAGCAAGCTGCAACCAGAGGAAATCGGTCATATCCGGGGCGCATAAACTACTCTGTAAATAATATGTGTTGATTTCAGTGGATTGAGTGGATATGGGTTCACCCCATTTGGCTATGGTTCATATTCTGTGTGAGATTTGTTCATTAAATGTTGTTATGTTTGGAGCATACAGTCGCTTGTTGGTAATGCACTGTTCGCGATAAGTGAGTGTCAGACCGACCCCTGGGGGTCTGCCCTGACAGGGTCGTCTAGGTGGGGGTGAAGGGAAGTGACTGACCTCACACGCTCCGCAAGAGACCACACAATAAAGATTACGATACAACACCCCATTTATTCACACCAGCAAAATAAACATTCCAACACACGCCCCAAGCACGATCACAATAAAGCACTCCAACGCACACAAAAATGCACAATCACGATCAAGCACTCCAACGCACACAACATGCACAATCACGATCAACGCTCCAACGCGCACAACATGCACAATCACAATCAAGCACTCCCACACCCACAACATGCACGATTAAAAAATAAAAAATTTCGCCATACGACGTACACGATCACAATTACAGCACTCCAGCACATATGACATAACACAATTATAAAGGAATATTCCCAGTATCAATCCTTTTTCCCCACACCATGGAGCGCGTCCCCATCCCTGCCCCTGTCAAGTCCGCAGGGAGCACCCTGTCGCACTAGGTGCTCCGAGCCGGGCTGGTTCTCGCAGGGAGTCGCCAAAGCCGACACCCTCGGGCTCCCAAGCGGGCAGTGAAGAGAGTGTCCCGGGGGGGGGGGGGGGGGGGGGGGGGGGGGGGGGGGACGTAGCTGTTTACTGGAGGTCCTGGACGGGGGTCCAGGCGGCCAGTCAAGACGGCGGGCTCTTCTAGCAGTCCACGGTCCCGACCAAGGCGTGGCCTCGACCAGCGCGTGGCACCTCCCCTCCGTGGTCCAGCCAGAACGTGGCCTCGACCAGCACTGGCACCATCAGTTCGTGGGTCC
>JAFLJL010006551.1:0-2500 GCA_018398815.1 Conus ventricosus
TATTGATTTCTTATTTTTATCTCTTGATAATATACAATGTAAATGATGTGATTATGTATGAATGTGCAATATAAATGATATTATGTATAGTATAATGTGCAATGAGTTTATGAAATGATTGTGTTCTGTGATGAGGATATTTTTTTTTAATATTGTTTTTGTGTTTGGTCGGGTTCTAGTGCTGTGTTTTTTTGTGTGAAATGCACTTGGACCAAATTTCTCATGATGAGATAATAAAGTGTTTCTTATCTTATCTTATCTTATCTTATCTTATCTTATCTTACATTCATCATAATATTAACATATTAGGTGTTTTAAAATGTCATTTTAATACAGAAAGCAGTCAAATATAAGCAATTCACATAGTGTATTTTGTGCAGGGCAGGAAAACTTATAGTATCAGCTAGGGTCAAAATCTCAAAATTGACTCCTGACACTCCAATACCTATTTTGGCTGCTAATTGAAAACCCGGAGAGATGACAAGCGACTCATCCAGTGGTGGAAGGTCACATTTCTCAGCTGTTCCGTCCCTGGACAGTTCCAACACAGAGTTACTGGACTGTTTTATGGGGAAGACCGGAGGCATACGGATGAGTGTTCATGAATACATGTAAGAGAATCTGGATCAGATGACCTGACTTGACATGGCGAAGCAGTGTATATTCTGGGCCTGGTATCCGCTGGGAAGTGTTATGAAAGGGGCCGTAATAATTCGTCTCAAACTAAACACTGAAACATCTTTGATGTCATCCTGGTCCACATTGATCACCACGAAAATATGTCCACAAGTATGTATTCCTTCATGAGTTGGTTCTGAGGTGTCCCTAGTTTGGAATTTCCCCTGTTTCGAGAGCAGCAATGTGATGTGCGAACCGCCATAGACATTAGTCGTTTATCATGCTGCTCCCAAAGAACAATACACTGCACATGCGTTAATAATCTACCTTGGAATCAGAAAGATATTGTGAAAAACGAACAGGCTTAAAACATCCTGAAACAATGTGTACGCAGGAAAGCTCGACTTCGCAGCTGGAGTGGTAATACAATCGTAGGAAAGGTTATATTCTAAAATATTTATATCGGAGCTCATCCTCCACATAACCTCTTCAAAGACGAATAAAGGAACATAAGCATGGGAAGGCAAATGCTGCCATCAATGACTGCTGTCTCATTTTCAGATGTCTGCTGAAAGACAAGTCCATGTGTCTGCTTTAAGAACAGTCCTAGGATGCAAGCGAAAGTCTAAATTTTACATATGAAAATAACGCGGGCAAGGAAAAATGTGCTAATCTGTTTGACAGTGTTAGTATAAAGGGGACATTATTACGCAAGCTTATCAACATCATGCATTTGTCTTGTTGTTGTTAGTGCTGCTGCTGCTGCTACTGCTGCTGCTGTTGTTGTTGTTTGTCCTTCTTCTTCTTCTTCTTCTTCTTCTTCTTCTTCTTCTTCTTCTTCTTTGTCTCTGTGTTTGTTTGATTCTTCTTTTCTTCCTCTATCGAAACCCTATAGTCTCATTCCTGTTTATTCTTCTTCTTCTTCTTCTTCTTCTTCTTCTTCTTCTTCTTCTTCCTGTCCTTAGGGACGGAGGGAGAGAGAGGGAAGTGGCGCTTTTCAGGCTGCCTTATTTATCAATTCACAAAATCAGCCAAAAGTTGTTCGGCGGATGGCAGTACATTCTTTGAATCAGATGGCAATTTTGACCTAAGGGAAAAGGAAGGGTGGTGCACAGGGGGTGGGAAATGGGCAGGAGATGGAGGTTAAGGTTCAAGGTGGTGTGAGGGAGTAATGAGAGGGTGACGGGACAGAAAGGTCAGGACAGATTACTTTTGGTGTACAGAAATCGATCACTTTCTTTTTCGCGACGAGTTTGCATGCAGGATGTAAGAAAGTTTGGGGAACGTAGCTGAGAAAGACTGTTTTTTAAAAGACAAAAGGGAAGAGAAAAAAAAAGGGGGGGGGGGGGGGAGCACGCACACACGCACACACGCACACACGCATAAACACACACACACACACACACACACACACACACACACACACACACACACACACACACACCCGCGCGCGCGCGGGGTCTCACTTGCATACACGAAGGTACACGGATGTGCACGAGGACACAGACACACTCTTACACGAGTGTTCATACGCGTGTCTACAGACACACACGGCTAGATGTAAATACGAGCGCCTGTGCGTGTATCTATACATCTCTCTCTCTCTCTCTTCTCTCTCTCTCTCTCTCTCTCTCTCTCTCTCTCTCTCTCTCTCTCTCTCCTCGATAGCTTAGAAAAGGTCCACCTAATGGCTTGTAAAAGATTTTTAGGGGTCCCTAGTCGAACACCAAACAAGATGGTATATGGAGACTTAGGTAGATATCCTATATTTGTTACTTCCAATGTTAACTGTGTCAGATACTGGATACGACTGTTGGATATGGAACAACACAGAATTCCCAAACAAGCTTACAGAATGCTTCTTTCTTTAGATACAGAGGGA
>JAFLJL010006551.1:5000-11162 GCA_018398815.1 Conus ventricosus
TGTCTTCGTGTGTGTGTGTGTGTGTGTGTGTGTGTGTGTGTGTGTGTGTGTGTGCGCGCGTATACCTCTCTTTTTTCCCCGAGGCACTGTGTGATTAGATTGATTTGTGTGTGTGTGTGTGTTTTTGTTTCTCTCTCTGTCTCTGTCTGTCTGTCTCTTTTCTGTTAATCTGTCTATCAGCCTGCCTTCTGTCAGTCTCTCTGTCTGTCTCCCTGTCTGTCTGCCTCCGTCTCTATCTCTGTCTCTCTCTCTCTCTCTCTGTATGTCTGTCTCTCTGTCTGTCTGTCTGTCTGCCCCCCACCCCACCCCCACCCGTCCCAACAAACAAACACACGCACGCACACACACACACACACACACACACACACACACACACACACACACACACACACACACACACACGTGCGTTAATGCTCTTATGCGTGATTTGCGCGAACATCAGTTGCATCAATAAGTCTGCTCAAAATCATCTCTAAATGTCAACAAACATCCAGAAATTAAAGCAATGGAACGTGTAATCATGTAATTAAATAGCCCCCAGAGAATGTAAATATTTTCGTTCAAGCTCACCCACCTTATTTTGCACGAAAACCCCCCTTTTCACATACAAATCACGTCCTTCTCATATCAGTTTTGACCAAAATTAACACCTGTTTTTAAACAAAATTAACGCCCCAAAACCGCCAAATATTGACGTAATTAGCACATTAAAAATGGGGGCTTACGTGCTAGATAAGATTTGGTGATCATGAACAAAGATATTTACATTCTCCAAGGACATAAAATGAACTAAAAACGTATATGGTTTGACAGTCTTACTCCAGACTGGCCCTGCTGCTGTTGTTACTTGACACGGCAAAATCGATAAATTGCAATTACTGCCCAACAACGAACTACCGCAATGCGACACATTATTATTCATCGCGCGTGCGCGCTTAACCAATTGGCAGGAGGTATGACATCATTTTTGGTCGACAGACTCGTAAGCCCCCAGCCAGTCGGTCATTTCTGACTGGAGCACCACATTGGAGGGTTGTGTTGTGTGCAGGCGTGTGTGCGTTTTCTGTGAGAGAAGTGATTTTACTAGAAATATTTATGTCTCAAGACAGCATTTCTTCAGAATTAGAGAGAGAACTTCTGGAATCTATTAGATTTCTCAACACAGCCATCAACTTTAATTCTACCTGACATGGATTAAGCTTCTACTTTTTAACAAGCTCAATGGCTTAAAGAGAAATGTGGATATTCTGACGTTCATGCACGCAAATTGCGCGCTGTTGCCAATGTGCTTTATGGGTATTGGCGGTTTTACATTGTTGGGCTTTCAATCAGTTTCATTTCCAGCAATTTAAAACAAATTTACGCCATGCTGCAAGACCCTGAATTTGGAGACTATTGGAAACAACCTCTCAGTCTACCTCCGACAACTACCCTGCAAGCCTCTCAGTGAACGCCACAAACACATGACGGGGGCCTAAAAATAGTACTGGTTTTGCAAAACCGCCTGGCTATCGATCGTGTGTGCAGTTTCCCTTCGTCGTCAACCGGCTTGAGCTGTGTTTACGCCCTGCTTCACTTACAAAGGCAGCCTTTCAGGTGGCCGCCAATAGAACTGAAACAGATCCTGTGATTATTGATTCAGGACTCTGATAAGTGCTTTGGCAGCTGTCTCGAATTTACGTCATTCAAGTGTGAACCACAAAAAGCCCTCTTCACATTTCCCTGCAAGCACCTCCCCATCTATTGTGTGTGTTTGTTTGTTTGTTGTTTGTGTGTGTGTGCGTGTATGCGTGTATACGTGTGTGAGAGAGAGAGGGGGGAGGTAGAGACAGACAGACAAACAAAGAAGTAAACAGACAGACAGAGAGGGGGAGTGAATGAGGGAGAGATGTGGGAGTTGAATAAGGGAGAGAGAAACTGATTAAATTAATTTAATTTATAATTTAATTCTGTTTTAAAAATGAACCCGAAGAAGTTAGAAAGCTTATTAATATACGCACACGTTTAAATTGGAAGGGCCAAAGAAAAGGTTAAGGGGGCAGGTTTGAAACTCAATTACTGATCTTTTTATTCACATAAATATACAAACAAGCGGAAGAAGGCATCAGTGAAATACAAGATTTTTGGCCTCAACCAGCCAAAAAATTTGTTTGCCATTTTAGTATGATTATATGGCTTCTCAAGATGTTAATCTGACCGTTTCTACTTGTCCTTCAGGGGTAACTATTTGCTTTAATAAAGATTAGGTTTTAACGATTAAAAAGACTATAAATAACAGTTAAAATTACAATTATTTTTTTTATTTATTTTAGATTAAAAATGGCTTGCCGAACCTTAGTGCATCTGATTTAAAGAATTGTAATGAACTATTTAACGAGACAATGAAAGCATTAAACATTGATTTAGTGAATCGGGGTTTGAGAATGATGTAAACAATATAATAAGATCATAGTAAAACTATTTAACGAAGCAATCAAAGTGATGAACATTGACTGTAGTGATTCAGAAAAAGCTAAAATATTAGCGGACGTTATGTAAGGTTAACATGTCTTGAAGTGTGCAACGTTTGGCAAAAAAAAAAAACTTGTTTTACTTACTTTTATATAATTTATTTTTTAATCTACGTAAATATTTGATTAAAAAATGAGCCTCACAAGCGTGTCTGAGTTGAAAAACTGCCAGCCAGCGCACTGGTGAAAGGTAGTGACAAACAATTAAAGCACAATGTTTAGTGAAGTAGACATGGGCATCATTAACCCCACAAATGTTCAGGAAAGCGTAGCACATGCAAACTCTAAAATCCCAGAGTCTCTTCAGATGGAACCGCCAGTAAAAGTGTTGTTGGTCGTTCTAATTGATTATAAACTCCCAAAGATATAACATGGAAGTCTGGTTTCAACTAAACAGAAAGAGTTATTAGCTATCGCGACTTTAACTCTGACTGGGCTGACTACATGCTCACACAGTTTAACCATGCAAGTGAGGAGGCAAAGTTAAGGGGTTCTGGGGGTCTGAAGGAACAGTCCTTGAAACCCAAATTTGAAACAAAAAAAGTTCTATCCTATAGTTGGCAATTCTTACCTTCCCTCCCAAAAGAGTTAGTTTTAAAACGAGCATTCTTAACATAAAAATCCTGACAGCAGTTTTTATGTGGTGTGTTTTAGCGCATTTCCCTCCTGTTATAAAGAACGCAGAAAGAGTAATCAAAATTATGAAAATAAAAGCAAGAGCTGAACTTTGATAACATAGCCTTTCCAGTGAGAAATAAAAAGTATATCTCAGTTTGAAGAGCAAAAAAAACCCAAATCACCGTAAACGTAATACACATGGTCTGTAGTAGACAATTTAGTGCCTCTAAGGGTTTCTCCCAACGCTCCCACTTTAGGCGAACCGCTTAACAAACATGTAGACTTAATACTGTTTGCAGATAGTACAAAGTCATTATGTTTTAACAGAACAATAAGCAGACTTAAGTTTTTACATCAAAGGATCATGCAAACAAGGCTTTGTAAAGGTGTCTGGTCAGAATCCCAACTATAAAAGCAGCTGCCAGTCATAGAACACATTGTAAAAGTTTGTAGACGCGAAACCAAACTCCTCACACCTAAACCAGGTCTAAATTTAGTTTTAAGAATTACACAAAATGCAAATAGTCCGTACTGGTTTATGGCTGACTTTGAATCGATCTTGCCGCAGTACTATGGCCCGCAAAAGCAAGAACAAAAAACAACCTTAAATTTAAATCACCATCAGATCTGTTCTTATGCTTAATTGTTGTAGGTTAGATGGTCAACACACGCACCAGAGATTCAGAGGTCCCCCCAAAGCAGCTAGTAGATTTTTAGAGCAGATGAAACAACTTCGCAATCACCACTCCAACCAATTAAATCTTTCAGACATTGTTATGACTCCTGAAGACCAAGAACGTTATGACTCATCTACACACGTTGGGTATGTAACAGAGAATTATTAGGCAACGCAGTAAAGACCACGATCCACATTACTGGAAAGTTAGAGGGGCAGCACACAACAAAATTTTAAAACTTCAACTTAAGGTTGATCCAAAGACATGGGAAAATGCCTATCTCTTTCATAACTTAAGAGGCCAAAGATTCTCATTTTATCATGCAAGCAGTGACTTCTGAATATAAGAGGGTTACCTGTATTGCACAGTCTTTAGAAAAGTACATGACTTTTACTCTTTACTCTTTATCCTTTTATGACTCAGCCCAGCTCTGATTTGGGTAGTTTGGATAAGTTAGCGGGATCTCTACAAGACTTTCCAATCACTAAACAATACTTTGACCCATCTTTAGTGCGTAAAGGAGTCTATCCTTATGAATACATGAACTCGTGGGACAGGTTTGAAAGAAGACTTACTTCCTCCGAAGGCGCTTTCTTTTCTGTCTTAGAGGCAAAGACATAACTGACTCGACTATGAATACGCTCAGAAAGCCTGGACAAATTTCACTGTGAAACGATGGCGACTATCACGATCAATATTTATTGGCTGACGTGTGTTTATTTGGGAGACGTCCCTTTTAGAATTACAGATCTACATGCAGAAAAAATTACAACTTTGACTCAACACATTAAAATCTCGCGCCTGCCCTTTCTTGGGAAGCATTCTTAAAAACTACAAACATCAGATTGACTTAATATCTGATCTACCCACACTCCAGATGATTGAAGATGGTTGAGGGGAGGCATTAGCAAGGCCTCACTCCTTTCGGCAAAGCCAACAAGTATTTAGACGACTATGAAACCCCCCTAAACCATCCAACTATCTAATGTACTTAGACGCCAACAATCTGTATGGATGGGCTATGAGTCAACCGCCCCACTGAGAAACTTTACAATGATAAAAGGCCCCCATAATGTTAAAAACTGTGTTTAGGTGCGCTGTCACAGCTTCCGCCGATAATCCAATAGGACTAATCTTGAAAGTAGACTTAGAAATCCTTATGAACTACAAAGATCTCCACAACGATTACCCCCTAGCCCCAGACAGATTAAAGATGATCCCATTGAACCGCCTAAACTTGTGCCTAATTCTTAGACACAAAACTAAATATGTGTGCCATTACAGACGTTACAGTTTTACCTAAGACACGGACTGAAACTGACTGCCGTTCATAGAATGATTGCTTTTGACCAAGAGCCCTTTAAAGAGACCATACATAAGAAGAATACTGATCTTTGAACCCAAGCTACTGACGCTTCAGAAAAAGACTTCTTTAAAACTGATGAACAACAGCTGTTTTTGGCAAAACCTGGAGAACGTACACAATCGTAAAGATGTTAAATTATTACAAAAGAAAACCAAGCAATTAAGTTTGCCTCTAAACCTAACTATCAAGACTTTAGAAGATTAAAGACCCGCTTGGTTGGCATTATGATGAAGAAGAAAAAGGATGTTAAATTGGACAAGCCGGTGTTTTTTTCGGCTTTACCGTATTAGAGTGTCTAAATTGTTAATGTTAGAATTTCGAAAGACTACTTTAAACCGCGGTTACCCAGAAGCAAGAGTTCTTTACACAGACACTGACTCTTTTATCTAGACGTCCCAACTGAAGACTTTTACAAAGACTTAGAAACAAAGTGGCTAAAGGAACGATGGGTGGTACGACACATGCGACTATCCCCAAAGACGTCCTTTACATTCAACTGCGAACAAGAAATGATTGGAAGTTGAAGGATGACTTAAATGGACAGTTATCAAAATATGTTTGGTTGGGGGTCGAAAGATGAACAGCGTTGCCAGTCAGACTTCTGTAATGAAAAAGCTAAAGAGTATAAGAAAGAAGTTGTCCAAAAAAAAAATAACTCACGACAACTACAAGCAAGCTCTCTTTGAGAACCCAAAGTATTCATCACACAAGTTAATTTGCGCCTAACCTCCATCAAGTAAACACAACTGCCGTTTAAAAAGAAAATCATAGTCTCTAACAATAACAAGAGAACTTTCGTCCCAAACCTGATTTTTCATATGCTGTAGGACATTGGAAATTAAAAGATTAACTTGACTGACTTGGCTTGACTAACTTAGAATACAACAATAACTATTTAATAACCTAACTAGTACTTATTAAGAACTAAACTTAAGAACCTAACTAGTACTTAACAAGAACTTATTTTTTTATTTACTTGTAATTAACTTGT
>JAFLJL010006552.1:0-13261 GCA_018398815.1 Conus ventricosus
CCGACGGCAGGGCGAAGTGAAAAGTCAGCTGTGTCTTCTATCAAACTTTAAACGCAAAGTTCTCCGCTTGGACGGCATCTTGGATAATGAAATTTATATGTATAAAAAGAGCGAGATGCCAGCTTTTTATTCATTACAAAATTATTTCGCGCTGTTTAGTATTTTTCATCGAAATAAAGGAAAATATGACGTAAGCTTGTTAAAAGTGGCTTCACTCTGGGACATTAATCAGCAATGATTTAGTACAGGAACAAAATTGTCAAATGTGACTTACTGCATTTTATTCCTTGTGTTCTGAGGTTTTCATCGATAGTAAATATGTGTTGATAGTTTGAACGGACAGCGAGCCAGACAACACGGAAGCTGCCATAGAAAACACAAAATTCTGTTGGTTCCGGCCTCGCGAGGCCTGTTTCGTCTCTGGCACTGTGTCGCTGGCTTTGCGGTCCGTACATGCTTATAAAAGTAGAGCGTTGTGTGAGAATGGAGGAGAGTGTTCCCCTAGAGAGTTCCATGATGTGAGCGACTGGCGTGAGAGGCAGAGAGAGGGCGCGCTCAGTGCGCTGAGTGCTGAGAGCGAGAGAGTTCCCAGGCTGCGTTCCTGGTTTGAGCTCCTAGCCATGGGAGAGAAATAAAAGAAGAAAAACTCTGCTTCGTCCACTGCGTCTTCTTGACCGGCTGCTGTCCCTTGGTTCCTGCACTTCTCACCATCTGCCTGTCTTCACCTGCACACCCCTTACCCCTCCACACCATCACACAAGGAATCGAAAATGAAGAAGCACTAAAACATAGAATAGGCGCTGAAGATGCTAAAGACGGCAAAAGGTTTGTAGCCGTAAGTTATGCGTATGGAAATCGCTTTTTCATACCCCTAGATTTTGAGTTGTTAAAAGCGCATGCCCCATACTTTCAAGAGCATTAAAAGACAGATTGTCATATGAACTAACTTTTAATGACTACAAATATGTTATTATATCTACAGACACCGAAGCAAAGTACAGCATTTCTGACATCTCGTTAGAGTTTGACATCGTTAGCAACCCTAACTTAGCGAGGCTGATCGAGCAACAATATCAGTCAAAATTAGCAATATATTACGAAAGAGTGATTTTTCATTCTAAATATCCTAAAAGCAGGGCAGACACTATATGGAATTTTAGTTTTAGTGCCGCAGCAAGATCGCTTAAAGGTATTTTATTGCTGTGTGAAAATGAAGAACCATTCAAAAGACAAACGAAAATTTTGTTAATCCCAAAATAACGAAAGTGCAATGTACAATTGAGGGTAGTCCTAACCAAATCTACGCTAGTGGGCTTAAACCTTATCAGCATTTTGATGAAATAAGAAAACTGTTTGGAGGTGGGAGGTGTAGAAATCCAACAGTTGACCTTGTGTCTAAAGATCTACATCTTCACAGCGTTAGACTTGATCATTATTTAACAACGAAATACGGTTTATGGATTGACCTAAGGTCAACAGAGGATAATCAGTTACATGGAAGCGGGAGAGCTGTTAGAGACATAATAAACATTCAAATTGATAAAGAAAAAGAGGCCGATAAACCACTTAACGTGTATTTGTTTTTAATATATGATGGGGCAGCTGAATATTGAAGATAACAGATTAAAAGATATACAATACTAAATTATTTTTATTTTATAAAAAGCATGTCTGTTCAAGTTTATCCAAATGTGCCTACAGCACCGGAGTCACCAAGAGAAGAGATAGTAGAAAACCCTAATATAAAAACTTTCAGATTAACAAACATTACACAAATGCAACAAAAACTAGAGCAGGACCTTTCAAAAAACAGCAAAGCCAAACGAAGGTATTCTGCTGCCTTTAATGCTGTTACCTATGTTAATACTGGAGCATCGACTATAAGCGCTCTAATCAGCAGGGACGAGTGTTGGTCTCTTAGCAACGGCATAGGCGTACCCGCAGCTTTACCTCTAGGCGGTTTGTCTTTACTCTCAGCCTGTGCTATTACTGTAGTGCTGCTAGCAAAAAATAAAAACTAAACTCCAAAAGCACACAGCTATAGTTCAACTAATCTAAATGAACATAGAGTAATGAATGTAATGCAAGATCAGAGCGGCCTTTCCCCCCTCATAAGTAGTTTTGTCTGGTGTAACTCTAAATCTATGATTGTTCACCAAAGCCTAACATTTAGCTAGCTCTTTAACAAATAGTAACCTACTTCTTCTTCCGGCCTGAATGTTAACATTGTTTATAGATTTGCATTGATAAGTTTTTGAGAGTAATGTCTAAGTTTACTCATTGCTTCTTTTAATGAGCAAAAACCCGTAATAACCATCCAAGTATTTGTTAACTGGCTAACTCGTCTCCGTGATTTGTCAACTTTTAGAATCTTATTTTTGGTCTTGAGATTCAGTTATATTAAACCATACGACTTGTAAAAAATTTCATGGAGTGGCAACACCCTTCGGGTTATCCGCATTCGTTTATCAATAGCATACTCTAAAAACGCAGGACGGTCCTTTGGTTGTTATTTTACAAACAATGTTTTAAAACAAATTAAAAATGAGTGCATTCAAATATATCTAATTGCAAATATTCTGTGGGGCCGGCGCTACACATCTTAAAAATATAACATACCTGACGCCCACGACATTCTGTGACTCAGTCTGACGCCCTTTCTAGTAAAGTGAGTACTCCATTAAACAGATATCTTCCCCCCCCTAATAAAAACGGCCTCATCCCAAAAGTGGGTTCAGTCATCCGAGCAGTTTTATCAGAACCAGTTAAACTTTTCAGTGTTTCTCGTGCATCAACTGGAGAATGGAGTGTCCCGTTATGCCGAACATTTTAAATCATCCTGATCCTTTGGTGAGTCAGTGTACAGATTTCATTTTTTATTACACCTCAGACGTATTTTTGACTGAACTGCAAGCGCCATTACAAATGACAAACCCTTAAATCCATTCAGCAACCGAAAAGACATGAAGCTTTTGGTAAGGATCTGTAACGAATTCAATAATAATGTTAAGACAGACTTTAGACAAAAGTTGGATCTTATCATGGCTTAGCCACCCTTTATTTTTGGGCTGCACAGAAAAGTATAACTATGTCTGAAACCTCCTTACACATCTTTCTCTTCAGGCACAGCTGTTCACCTCGGGTCCATAAGCAAGAGCATAAAACAGCAATGGACTACATTTTATCTTAGAACAACTTTCTAATGGGCCAACTAAAGCCAGGAATAGAACGAATAAACGACGATCCATCGTACTTCGTTTGTGTTTTGCTAGTTCGCAAGCACAAGCGAGATCGAGCATAACCGACGTTCCATCTACTGGTTTTGATGCGCAAAAACAATAACTTACAAATTTGGAGGACGCATTAATTCTATAGTTGATTTACCTTCGAAGTATAAAAGGGTACCAAAATGTTTACAATTCGCAAGATTCGAAAGTAGACTTTGCTGTTGGCACTGGTTAATCATGCTGCCGCCTTCTGACCTAACCCAGAAAGGTACAAAAATTAAAACTAACAATAATGCAAATCCTTGTTGGCAGGCAATGAGACAGAAGGTTGGACAAAAACGACATAAATTCTGAGCCAGTAATATTACCAAACAATAAAAAAACAAGATGACCCCCCAAATAACGTCGATCCACATCCCCGAGGTCCAAAGCCCAAAGACTGGTGAAGACCGCGCAGTCAAAAAAAATAATGACCATGAATATGAAAAGACAGCACATGTTTTTGGATTAACAGGCCTAGGATTACTCCTTCTTTATTTACTATAAGAAGTAACCCAACTATTAAGAGCACTAATGCCCATAAGTGGCTCATCATAAAGCCAACTCTTTTGCTTGCAGTAAGACCAAAAGCCAGCTAACCAACTCCCCCAATATTACAGGTAAAGAGTCTATAGCTCTATACACCGGCTAATTTTTTTTAATAAACCGCAAGATGAATCAAGTAGTTTTTTTAACCCATGATTTATTCAGCGGCGATGGAAAAGGTGATGGCGGTGGAGGCACTGGACTTTGACCACCGCCGCCTGTAATAGCCAACACCATGTCTTATTGCAAATCCTAAGGCTGTTATAACCTTGCTAATGTGACCCTGCTCTCTAAACAGTGTTTTTTAATTCGTTGCTGCTATAGTTGCGTCTTCAATAAAATTCTTTGGATATTTTTCTCTTATTCAGTTCACATGAGTTCGTAATTGTATCTCGGTTAGTAGACAACACTTCTAGTCTTGCCTGAGATCTTTTCTGTTCAATATCTTTTAGTCTTTGGGTTATTCTTTCTTAATAACATTCCTAAGTTGGGAGTCGTCAGCCTCAACCCAGTTTTTTTCTCTTTTTCTCTTTTTATAATTATGCTATCTAGTTCACCCAGTTTTGCTAAATTGTTTTGTAATTCACCTCTGATGCTTCTCAAAGCAGATCAAGGGCCGTTATTTCTCGCATGGCAGCGGCGGGTCGTGTATAGTTTTTTAATGCGTTTCTTCTGAAAAACTGGTTTACTGCTTCATAGTATTTATTATTTTGTCTGCTGATTGCTTAAATCATTAAGTTTCTATGATTCTGTATTTGGTTAGCGCTCAAAACATGTTAGTTCTTGTAAGTGTGTTTTTACAATCTAGCAATGTCTTCCCCGCCTGATTTTGGTATGTAAATGGCCAAAGCGATTTTCCGTTCGCATCACACTGAGTCCATTGTTTAAATTGTACACATGCCTACAAACTTTGATGGGTTTTCGTTTATTGCGTAAGCCAAACACGTTCTCTTCTTTCTCCCTTTGTCGCTTCTTTCTCACAAATAAATGATTCTTTTATCTAGTTATCAAAATCATTAGGACTATAAAATTCGGGAGGTTTCTGTCCAAACTTTTGGTATAAATGATCTGACCATTACTTTCCTCTATAATTCACGCCGCAATGAGGGGCGCTGAGAGCGATTAAAGTTGCAGGGAGTGGGCAAAGGAACAGGAATACACTGGCAGAGGGTGGGTCGGGGGGTCTGGGTGGGTGGCGACTTCGGGCGCGGTTTGTTTCGGATCAAGCAAATTAAGTGTCGACATTGACGGATTGAGAGCGTTTGCAGGTCAGTCAGGTTAGTCGGTTCACCTGACTTCAATTTCGAGGCGGGGCTTGGCTTCTAGGTTTATCGCTACTATAAACAAATGAAAAAAGTCTGTTCGTAAATTGTTTATTATCATATAAATTAAATCTTTTTATTTTGTGTTTTATACAAATGATGATGGGTTCCGGGCTTGAGGCATTATGTTCTTTCTATTGACTCTGCGCCGGTGCTTGGAGATCCTGTGGAGAGGGCGGTGGTACTTGATGAAATGATTGTACAGGGTACAGGGGGGACTCAGGAGGGGGATATTCTCAACAATGGGTAAGGCCCCTCGTGCGGAGTGCTGCAATACGGTTTACTGTACTAGGATTCATTAGCGTGACGGTAGTGGGGGGGCGCGGAAAAGAGAGATCTATCGCATTATATTGATCCAAAGTAGCTGGAGCGTCACATATAGGGGCGGGGGTGTGGATTTAGGTTGGATGAAAGGTAGGGGGGGTAGAGGGGGGGGGAGGTTGTAATGGTTGGGGGGATAGAGAGGGAGTTGGAGGTTGTGGATATTATATCTATTATTAGAATTATTTAAAGTAATACTTTGCTATTGTACTGTATGAGAAAGTTGGAGGTTAGTTTTTTAGGTGATTGATGGGGTGGAGATTTTTTAGGTGAGTGTTTTCGTACTGGGTGAGAGGTTGTGGGGGGGGGGGTATATATAGGGTGGGTGGGAATGGGTATGAATTGAGTTATGGAGTTTGGGAGGGTATATGTGTTAGGGGTTTTGTTTTGTTTGATGAGATGGGAGTGAGTGATATGGGTGGTGGGGGTGGTGAGGTGGGTGGGGAGTTAATTGGTTTAATGAGGAGGTTTGTTTTTTGTTGTTATATTTTTTTTATGTTTTTGTGAAGATTGATTTTGTAGGTTATTGTGTAGGGTTGTTAGGGGGGTTTGAGGGAGGGGAATGTAAAGGTTGGGGGGTTGGGGTTTTGAATGATAATGGAGGATTTATGGTTTTTATTGGGATGTATTAGTTAGGTTGTTGTATTTAGGTGTGATTGATGAATATAATTATTTGGTATGATGTTGATGTATTATAGGGTTGGGTAGGGTATTAAAGTTGGGGTTATTGAGGTGTGTAATAATGTTAAATTTATTTGAAGTTTTTATATGTGGATTAATTTATATGTGAAATTTTGAATGATTCAATTTGGGAAGTTAGTTTACGCCACAGCAAGATCGCTTAAAAGGTATTTTATTGTCCTGTTGAAGATAAAAAGAACCATCAAAGGACAAAGTGAAAAGTTAATTAATTCCCAAAATAACGAAAGTACAATGTTTCGATTGAGGGCAGTCCTAACCACATCTACGCTAGCGGCTTAGGCTATCAGCATTTTGACGAAATAAGAAAAATGATTATGGGTGGAGGTGTAGAAGTCCAACAGTAGACCTTGTGTCTAAAGATCTACACTTCACAATGATAGGCTTGACGAATATTAACAACGAAATACGGTTTATTGACTGTACCTAAGGGTCAACAGAGGATATTCCTACATGGAAGCGGAGAACGGTTTAAGACGTAATAAACATTCAAATTGATAAAGAAAAAGATGCGATAAACCATTTAATTACATATTGTTTTTTAATATATTTGCGCAGCATGAATATACAAGATAAAAGATTAAAAGATATACAATACTAAATATTTTTTTATTATTTTAAAAAAGCATGTCTGTTCACATTATCCAAGAGTGAAAAGTAACTAAAGAAGAGATAGCAGGCACCTCTGCCGCTATAGAAAAGCCCTGACATAAAAACCTTCAGAATAACCAACATTACACAGATGCAACAAAACTAGAGCAGGACCTTTTCAAAAATTACAGCAAAACCAAGACGAAGGTATTCTGCGGCCTTTTAATGCTGTTACCTATGTTAATACTGAGCATCGACTATAAAGTGCTGTATCGACAGGAACAAGTGTAGGTCTCTTAGGAACAGTATTGGTGCACCGCATCTTTACTCTAGCGGTTTGTCCTTAGCTCTGGCTTATGTTCATTAGCTGTAGTGCTGCTAGCAAAAAAAACAACTAAACTCCAAAAGCACACAGCATTGTTCCAAACTAATAACGGCTAAAACTTAGGTCCTCTCAAACTGATAATAAATAAAGCACTACTGACTCAAACATCACAGATGAAGAATTTAGTCGTTTACAGGCCGATTATTTGATGACTACAAAAGACAAAAGTTTGATCTTCAAAAAAGGCAAGACAAGTTTTTCTCAACAGCCAGACAACGAGCAATAAAAACGGGCGGAATGTTTAAAAAAAGTCACGAAACAGTAAACTCTGTTTACCTAAATAGCTACATTAACAACGCCAAAGGGTGTTTATAACCTTTAGTTATGAGGTCAAAGCACAAAAATACCGTTGATAATGATTCTGATTAATTTTTTTATTTATTTTTAAATAAATATTTTTGATTAGAAAGAAACTCAGCATGGATAAGATATAAGAAGGTCCAGACGAATTGTTTTGAAGCATGCTTAAGAAGAAGATTTATCAAAACTTTTAAATGATATAGTATAGATGTTCATTGATTCAGCAAACGTACAGGCAAGTGATGTTCATGCTATTTCTCAATTCCTGGTAAACAACCAAAAGACCCGCAGTTTACAGTATGTTAGCTGTTTAATCGCCTATATAACAATAAAAGAAGAAATCTAAAGTCCTGGGTCTCAACTAAACTAACAGACTAATTCTTTCTCGTAATGACTTAACACTTTTGGGCAGACCAGCTGCTTACACAGTTTGATGTGCTGCTGAAGAAGCAAAAGAAGGCTCTGGTTGGTCAGAGTGCGTAGTCATAGAACAGATTAAAACAGCTAATTCGCCGATTGTTGGCAAGTCTTACATTCCACTACCTCCAGCATTAGTTGCAAAAAGAGCAGTTCAAACTTAAAGAAAACGACAACACATGATTTATGTGGTGTGTTCTCGCAAGGCTGCATTACGTCCCGCAAAAACGCAAGAGAGTGTCTAACTATCGCCCTTCCATCAATGATCTTAACATTAGCGGAATATCCTTTCCTGTTAGCGTGGACAAAATTGTTCATTTGAAAGAACAAAACAAACCAATACCTGTTAATATCTACACAGGGATGAGGAAACCAAATCTACTGCCCATTCAAGTGACTAAAGAATAGTCCATAGATTGCGAACCAACAAAAAGTCATGTGACTTACTACTGACGTTTTCACCAGCATGCAGCTACCCACATTACACAAATAATACGAACAATGAGTAGACCTAATGCAGCATACTTCAAAACATGGGCGCAAACAAGAATTCTGTAGAAAATGTTTAACAAGATCCATCCGCTCAAGCCGCAAGCGAGCATAAGAAACCTTGTATCGCCCAGTTTGACTGTAATACAGAACAAATTACCCCCCAGAAGGCAGTAAAGTTATTTTAAAGAACTGGAAACGGATGCAAACGAGCCCATATTTTTTTACGAAGACCTTTCGAAATCACCATTGTTCCTTAATGAAGGACCAACCCCACAGAACTTCCTAAACAGTCTTAATGATAATCATCAGATTTGGTTCATTTGCTTTCATCGTTGTCAGGTCGGTTGCGCCCATTCAAGCAGAATTGGATAGAGACCAGATGCGCTAAAAGATTTTAAAGCGCATAGCAGCAATTGCGTAAGACTGTTCTAATTAATCTAAATTAACTGAAATCATGATGACGCCAGAAGACCAACAACAGTAGACTCAGCCACTCACTTTGATTTTGTGTTTAGGTCTCTCATCATGCGCGGCGAATCCAACAGTCAGAGACCATGAATCACATTATGGGAAGTTCAGAGTGCAGCACCAACAACTGCAATCTTCAACTAAGGTTGACCCAATAGACTGGAAGTTACCCATCTTCTTTCATAACTTGCGAGGTTACGACTCTCACCTTAAATGCAAGCAGTCGCAGCGACGGACAACAGGGACGACAGGGACTCCAGATAACATGCATTGCACAGTCCATCGGAAAAGTAATGTGTTCACTTTAAATAACATGTCCCTTTTTTTATGACTTCTATGCTACACAAGATGGGTTCATTAGAGTCGCTTGGCTAAGATTCCATAAGTCCTGCCCAATAACAGAAGAATATTTTGACCCAACTCTTGTTAGAAAGGGCTTTCACCCCTTATGAGTACATGAACAAGTTGGCAAAGGTTGACGAAGATACACTCCCGCCTAAAGACGCGTTCTTTTCTAGTCCTTAAGGAAAGGGCATCAGTGATTCTGATTACCAGCTGCCTCAAGAAGCGAGGCAGAAGTTAGAGTGTAAAACGATGGGAGACTATCATGATTTATACTTGATGGTGCTGACGTTTGATTGGTTGGCTACGTCTTTGAAAATTATTGAAGACCTGCATGAAACATTATAGCCTGGATCCCGCGCATTACATTTCCTGCGCCCGGATAAGTTGGATGCTTTCTTAAGTTTACTGAGTACAGAATGATTATTGTCCTGACCTGCCAATGGTTCAGATGATGGAAAACGGATTTGGCGTGGAGGAAATATTATAGGCGTCGCATCATACTGCAAGCAAACAACAAATAACTTGGACGACTATGATCCACTTAAAAGTCTAACCTATCTCATGTAATTTTAGAGGCAAACAATTTGTATGGTTGGGCTATGGCGCAATCACTTCCGTTACGTTAACTTTAAAATGTACCCAAAGACAATCCGAAAAATATCAAAGGCATTAAAGTGGTTGAGCAGTTTAACTTCAGATCAACAGCGTGGTTCATTCGAGAAGTTATTTAGAAAATCCTCATGAACTCCATGACCTGCATAATACTAACCATTTGCAGCAGAAAGCTAAAGATGAATCCAACAGAGCCACCTAAACTGTGCTAATCTTCGGGGGCAAAAAAAAATTATTCTGTCATTACAGACTTCTCAATTTTTATTTAAGACATGGAATGGAAGTTGAAAGCTGTTCATCGTATAATTGCTTTTGATCAAGACCAGTTCATGAAGCCATACATCATAAGAACACACGATCTCAGACTAGAATCCACAAGATGCTTCAAAAAAGAACGTTTTTTCAAAGCTGATGAACAACGCTGTTTTGGAAAGACTATTGAGAACCGCACAAGCGTAAAGATGTCAGATTGCTTACCAAAGAGAACGAAGCAATTAAGCTGAAACTTCAAAACCAAAATATCAGGACTCAAGAAGATTCCATGAGGCATCTTTTTGGCATACTAAGGAAAAAAAAAGAAAGTCAAATTTGGGACAAGCCTGTATTTTATTGGGTTTTACTGTTATAGAATTATCAAAGCTTTTTGATGTTAGAATTTCTTTATGACTACTTTAAAACCCTTGTATCCCAGAGTCCAAAGTACTTTACACAGATACAGAATAGTTTTGTTATATAATATCCTACTGAAGACATCTATAAAGACATGGAAAGAGAAGTAGCTAAAGGGCCATGCGGGATTGGTATGACACATCTGATTAACAAAGAATTCACATTTACATTCAACTGTTAATAAGAAGGTTTTAGGAAAGATGAAGGTGAATTATCTGGAGGGGTGATTAAGGAGTTTTATTGGTTTAAGGTCGAAAATGTACAGTATTTCGGAGCCAGGAGAAAACCATTAAGAAAGCAAAAGGATATCTCGCAGTGTTGTGCATCAGAACCTATCGCATGACAACTACAAAAGAAGCATTGATCATAACATACTTTTCATCATGACAACGTAAAACTACGATCTAATTCACATGAAGAATCAACAAACAGTTGGAACAACAAAGTCTCTCGACAGCACACAACACAAAACGAGTATATAATAATCCCAGTTTTCATATGCAATTGGACACTGGAGAAAGGTCAATTTATATTCCTACATCGACCGCTTTGTCCCGGGTTTATAATTTTCCACAAGTTTTATTATAATCACAAATCATATCATTACCAAATTCAGACAAAATTTTTTCCTCATGTTTGCTTGATGCCGCGAATTTTTTTTATTATTTCAAGATATTTTTATCCCATGGTTTGATAATCACAATTTGTATTTTGGGTTGTAGGTGATCTGGATGCATTGCCATGTGCTGATGAGCCCTCGCAAATGTTCGCCCTAATAGCAGAACCTATCATAGAATTCCCTGTATCAATTCCAAGGTCTTTTTCCTTTATCATTCTTGTTTCATACTGCGCTTCCTTCATGACTTCCATTTTAGACCTCAAATATATTTATGTACATTAAAAATTATTCAAGCAACTGAACCCTGTGTCTTGGTGGGATTATCTGCAGTCTTCCTTCACAAAAGATCTTTGAGGAAGCTGGTTATTTGTTTTGTGTCAGTTTTTCCGTAAATCATACACGGGGCGATTCATTTTTACAATTCTATTTATTTCATATGGATCACACTCCAAACTGGATCGGTTGCCCTGATGCGAGTGTCCCCTTGCTGCTTCCCCCGGTAAATAAAGTACGTTTCCTTTAAACAAACGGAAAAAGTTTGCTGGTTGTACTGGAGTCTTCAGCAACATTTTATTGTTTGTTTTTGGATTGCTTGTACTGGTTTTAGCCCCGTTAATTTAAATTCTTCATTATTCATTGCGCGCAAAACTGAGGGCAGTCTTCTAACCCATTCTGTGTTGCGAGAATTGTCAATAAGCTCTCTGTGATACTGGTAGGAGAAAAGTCTTTCAGCTAACTGTTTGTTAAAGTTTTCAACTAAAGCCTGTCATCTGTGAACTCCTGGAATGCCTCTTTTAATAGTAACTCTATGTTTCAACAATAATTGATTCACTTGGCCTTTAAATTCTTTTCCTTCATCGACTTGAATCATGCGAGTGCGAGGGTAAGTTAAAGGACCTCGTTGGTATATCAGTTTTTATGGCGACAGCAACAGCAGAAGCACTCTTTTGTGTTAATGGTTCCGCATCTTTGTATCTTGAAGCTATGTCAATGACTGTAAGTGCGTACTTAAATCTTTTTCGTCTAATCGTATCATGGGGTAAATATAGAAGGTCCATTTGATGGGTGTCGTTTGGTGTTGTATCACAAAGTGTGGTCTCTGTATTCGTCTAGGCGCAGGTAAATAAATTTGCCAGATTGCTTGTTTAGATAACCATTCTTTTGCTGTTTGTTCACTGACTCCCACTGCTTCGCTTAGCTTTTTAATTGCCGTGATTCCCTTCCAATATCCTTTTGGCGAATAATAGATTTTGTTCATTTTTTATTCAGCCAATATTATGTGCAACAAAATACACAACAGTCATACCAAAGGCAATAAACGCGATTTCTTGCATCTTTTGTTTTTCTGATGGTTGATAAAAGTCACTGAATTTTGGCGGGGGCAATGTTTCGATTGGTTTGCCCGTTACTAGATAATAATCTTTAGAGAATGTAAATATCTATGTTCAAGACCACCCATGTTATTTTGCACGAAAACCCCCCCTTTTCACATACAAATCACGTCCATCACATATCAATTTTGGCCAAAATCAACACCTGTTTCTAAACAAAATTAACACCCCAAAACTGCCAAATATTGACGTAATTGTCAATTTAAAACGGGGGTTTCCGTGTAGAATAGGATGGTGATCGTGAACAAACATTTTACATTCTCTCCGAGAACATAGAATTAAGGGTTTACAGAATTAATTAATTTTTTAATTGTCGTTTATATTCTGGTTTAAAAAATGAAGGCCGAAGTAGCTACAGAGCTTATTAATATACTTTACGAGTTGGATTGGGAGAGGGAGGGCAATATAGAAGAGTTTAAAGAGCAGGTTTGAAGAATTAATTACTGATCTTTTTAATCGAATAGACATGCGAGAAAGCGTGAAACAGGTCATCAGCAAAATACCAGATTCTTGGCCTCAACCAGTTGTAAAGTTGTTTGCCATATTAGTTGACAATATGGCTCCTGAAGACGTTAATCTGACTGTTTCTACCACCCCTGAAGGAGTAGCTATTCGCTTTAATGAAAATCAGGTTTTACGATTAGAAAAGGATATGAATAACAGTTGAATTTACAAGAGAAACTGATTAATTAATTTTTTTTTAATTTATGATTTTATTTTGGGTTAAAAAATGAAGCCTGAAGTAGTTATTAGAGGCTTACTAATATACTTTACGAGTTGAATTGAAGGCTGATAGAGAAGATTAAAGAGTTGAAAAG
>JAFLJL010006553.1:0-12254 GCA_018398815.1 Conus ventricosus
ATAAAAAGCAAAACAAAACGTTGATAATACATAAAAGCAAGTTAGGATTTTAGCAAAAGACCCTTAATTCAAGCAAAACTAAAAGGTTCTACAAGACTTTTGTTGTTGTTCTTGCTTCAAAACATTTAACTCTTTTCTTTTTTTGACTGTTCACGGGGAATGTTGAACTGTATTTCTAAATCAAATATTTTGAAGATCTGTATTTTCTAGGGAATATTTTTGCCGACAAAAAATATGCTGGAATCGGTTTGAACACAAACGGTTTAGGGGACAAAGTAGATCTACAAAAAAAAAAAAACAAAAAAAAAGGGGAAAAAAAGAAAAGAAAAGCAAACCAACTAACAAACAAACGAAAACCCAACAACAACACAACAACAACAACAACAACAACACAAAGCATTTGACCAGTTGGTAAATCCACCTCAAAGGTTGGAAAAATACAAAACAAACACACACACAAACACACGCGTGCACACACACACACACACACACACACACACACACACACACACACACACACCACACACACACACACACACACACATACACACACACATCTCTGCACTCTCAGAGAGAGAGAGAGAGAGAGAGAGAGAGGAGGAGAGAGAGAGATAGGGAGAGAGAGAGAGAGACACTGACACTGACACTGACACTTTTTATTGACATTGGCCTAACTAGCCCTTATGTCAAGGGGTGTACATTGTCTTCGTAAACTTATCAAAGGCGAAAAGTAGAAATGATAACCCAGAAACCATAGCTCACAAATGTAGGAAACACTGCCGTCATCCGCTGACTGACGAGAGTGGAAAGTCTCGGAACATTGGTACGGGCACATTTCTCTGCGAGGAACCAGACATTTGGCTGCTGACACCATGATCTGCCTCCCTTTGCTTGTCATCACTATGCTCCTGGTTTCATCGCTGAATGCTCAACGGAATCTCTCTCTCTCTGTCACTCTGTCTGTCTGTCTGTCTGTCTGTCTGTCTGTCTGTCTGTTCTGTCTCTCTCTCTCTCTCTCTCTCTCTCTCTCTCTCTCTCTCTCTCTCTCTCTCTCTCTCTCTCTCTCTCTCTCTTGCCAGCGGGTCGTTCTTGGTACCATGCCTTCAGCCCCTCTTGTTTTCTGGGCGTCATGTGGCTCCTTTCTGCCACAGTATATCGCCTTCATGTTGAGGAGGGCCTCGACAGGGACTGCCATGAGATTCACCACTCTGACGCTAGGAAACAAAGTTGCCGGTGTCACCTTAAGCTTGTTCTTCACGCTGATGCTCTTGTGGCAGTTTGCTTTAACGGTCGGAGGCATCGAACAGAACCCTGGACCCAAGAACCTTCGGCAGCTGAGAGTCAACAGCTTGAGCGGGCCCCTGCAGGACGCAGGATCAGCACGGACCGGACCGGCGCTTTTCCGGACAACAGGCAGCGGAATTCCACTCCAGCAGCCAAAGATCGCTGACGTGATGAACAAGTTGTGGACTGTAAGTCTGGTGAATTGGACTGAAGCTCGGAGGACCTTCGGTACCAGTTTGCTGCTCTACACAGTGGGTTCAATGATCTGCGTGAGGAAGTGGGGTCTTTAAAAAAGGAAAGCATCGAGCTCTCAAAGAAAAATCATGAACGTTTAGCTAAGGTAGAACAGCTTGAAGAAAAACCGATGATTTTGAATGTTGTTTAAAGCATACAGTCTATTTTTTTAAACGGTATTTCAGGGCATAAACGTGAGTACAATGACCACGCTGAGGGAAAGGTACATGACTTGATTACTGACAATTTGAACATTACGCCTGATGTTGAATCTGACCGTGTTCACAGGTTGAATTCGAAACCTGACTTCCCTGTCATTGCTTGCCGTGTTACGGCATACTTTGTCGCCCCTGCACACCTTTGTCGTCGGCGACAAACTGTGCTGCATGCTTTGCGCCGACGACAAAGTGTGCTGCACAGTTTGTCGTTTGCACACTTTGTCGCCCTTGCACACTTTGTCGTCACTTTTCATATGTGACATTGCTGCACACCTTGTCGCCCTCGAAAGAAAAAAAACCCTTCAGATCTGAAGTCAATCGTGTACACTGGACTTAGACTAATTGTTTTCTTTCCTTTTTTTGTAATCCCAGTTATAAGACCGTACTTTACAATCTATATGGAGAATTTGTGTGCGTGCGTGCGTGCGCGCGCGCGTTTGTGTGTGTGGTGTGGTGTTGTGTGTGTGTGTGTGGGTGTGTGTGTGTGTGGTTGGTGCGTGCGTGCGTGCAGTGCGTGTGCTGTGCGTGTGTGTGTGTGTGTGTGTGTGTGTGTGTGTGTGTGTGTGTGTGTGTGTGTGTGTGTGCGCGCGTGCGTGGTGTGTGTGTGTGTGTGTATGTGTGTGTGTGTGTGTGTGTTGTGTGTGTGTGTGGGTGTGTGTGGCGCACGCGCACGCGCGCGCGCGTGTGTGTGCATGCGTCGTGCGTGCGTGTGTGTGTGTGTGTGTGTGTGTGGTGTGTGTGTGTGTGTGTGTGTGTGGTGTGTGTGTGTGTTGCGCACGCGCACGCGCGCGCGCACGTGTGTGCATATGTGTGTGTGTGTGTGTGTGTGTGTGTGTGTGTGTGTGTGTGTGTGTGTCTATCTGTAGTGTGTGTGTGTGTGTGTGTGTGTGTGTGTGTGTGTGTGTGTGTGTGTGTGTGTGTCTATCTGTATGTGTTGTGTGTGTGTGTGTGTGTGTGTTGTGTGTGTGTGTGGTGTAAAAAATATGTTCCACACGCTACAGACGAAACAACGTGTGATATCTCTGAAATGTAGGACATATGTTGCTGTGGGTAAGGACGATGACGACATTTTCATTTATTTATTTGTTTCTTTATTTATCAAAGAATAATGGTTATAACGGCAAATAACTGTTTTTTTCTTCTTTCAAAAGCTACTTGACGGATTGTAAAGCGGTTTGGACGAATTTGTGTCAAATCAGGCCTTTCTTTAGATAATGGGATATAATTGTTACAATTCTTTAAATAACTGTTAAAACTGTTGAAATATCAGGAAAGTATGTTTCACTCTTTTCACAGAAAACTGATCGTTCTGAAAATTGGTAGGTATGTTAAATATGGTTAAGGCTGATGCTGGCATTTTATTTTTCAACGATCTTCACCGGCTTCCGCCGTGACGACCATAAATGTTTCTTCTCTCTCCTTTATTAAATATCTTAGAATCTACTTGATCAGTTTTAAGCGATTTTTGAGAGATTATGGCAAAGGAAAGAGCTCTTGATACAAATATGGATATGGGCCTATATCTGTGATAGTTAGAAAACGTTGCTATTCAAGATAAACAAGGAGTACATCATATGCTTTGCATCTTGTTATAATTATTCCCTTGTTATAGGTTGTTCCCCTCTATTTCATTAAGTGCCTATTTTAACCAATTTAGAACAGCCCCCCCCCCCCCAAAAAAAAAAAAAAAAAAAAAATCACATCTCGTTTTTTAATCTGAGTTTTGGTGCGTGCAGTGTTTGTCGTTGGCAAGCGTATGAGTGAAAAAGATTATATGTGATAATATGTATCAGGGCTGGGGTAAAGAAAAGTTACTATTTTTCCGCAGAAATTATTTGAGCGTGGCTCTTTGTCTTTGACAGGCTTCCTGCAGTTCCTACATCCAACTTGTCCATGTTGAGTGAGATTCCAAAAACTAGATTTAATGAAACTGGGAGTACAAAAATGAGACCCTTGTGTGCATTAACTGAATTGAATGCTTCTAGTGTAAACTCAGCCGCTCGAAGTGGGGTTTTATTTGTCTGGGAACATAAAATTGACTACTTTTAAGATAGAGATTTAAAGACAGAATACATAAAAGGTTAGACGAAAAAAAGAACTTTGCATTCAAACAGACTAAACAGAAGAAAGAAAATCTAGGGTGCAAGTTAAAACCAATGGACACGTTCTTTCTGCAGATCGTTTTATTCAATTTGTCATCAACAGGGAAACACAGGCGTATTTAAACATATAATTTCATTTTTCAAAAAAATTTTTAAAATGTAAAAAAAGGGGGAAAAAATTAATTAAATGGGGAAGTTTTAAAAAATAGTAAAAGCAGGCAATGTTTTTTTCCCAAAAAAAATTAGTTTTTTTTTAAAATTTCTTGCTTTTGTCTCTTTCAAAATCATGTCAGACCCGCGTTAGCACATTTTAAAATTTAAACGTGAAATTTTAAAACCCCCGTTTGAACCAAAGCCCCTTTACTGTTTTAAATTTTATTTTACACCAAAACCTCTATCCCAAGTCCAAAAAACAATGAAAGAATACACAATTTTACAACATGGGGGCTTTTTTGGAATTTCGGGGTAAACGCACAGGGCCATTACGATTGACACGACTAAAATAAAAATACTGTCATGTTCGGGAAACTGTAATTTTCAGCGTTTTCTAATTGTACAACCAGCCAGCAATTAAAGTCTTTAGATAACAAAAAAAAAAAGAAAGAAATAAAAAAAAAATTCGAAAAAAAGTAAGAAATGATGTTTAAAGAGAGGGGACTAAAAAAAATTAAAAAAGCCATGAAACACTCTCATTGTCCCCACATTTTTCTCCCAAAAATAAAAACCGGGTTTTTTCCAAAAAACAACCCCCAATGTAAAAAAAAGCAATTTTTTTTAAAAAAAAACTTTTAAATCGTAAAATCGAAAATCAAAGTGTTCTAAAACGTAACACCATATACATGCAATCGCAAGTGTAGTTTTGGCTTGTTTCCGGGTCTTTCATTCTCCATTTACACAATCAGAGTGGGTAAACCTGTGAGGGGTGAATTTTCTTTAGTTGTGTTATTGTCTTATTTTCTTACCCCGAGTGTGTATATACCGGGTTGTGAACAGGGGTTTCAGTGGTCGAAGTTAAAAACCCCGTTTGAAAAGCCCTTTAAAAAATATGAATTCACTTTACGATTTATACTCATTCAAAATTCTCATTAAAAAACGGGGGAAACAGGAAACTGCCAGAGGTAACATTTTTAAAATTTTTTGAACACTTTAAATATTACTGAGCACAAAAATTTTGGCACACAGTTTTTCCCAAAAGCAAAAAAAAAATAATAAAACGCTGTCATATGAAAAAATATTTCCCAGTGTCAAATTCAGCTGGGATGTTTACTGTGCACAATTATCAAAAACAAATTACAGAGTTTCAAAACCCTAAACAGCCAAAAAAAAAACAAAAAAAATCATTACCGTCACATCGACAATGAAAAAAGTCAAAAGCAAAAATCGTAGCCCTATTACACA
Organism: Conus ventricosus; assembly: GCA_018398815.1. Lineage (NCBI taxonomy): Eukaryota > Metazoa > Mollusca > Gastropoda > Neogastropoda > Conidae > Conus > Conus ventricosus. The sequence goes on from JAFLJL010006553.1 coordinate 5,237, forward strand.
ATAAGGTCCATTTCTTTTCCTACAGCTAGTCTTTAATTGCAAACTTGTGAGGGAAAATACATATCTTTGATTTGCTCACATTATACATAAAAGAAACGGGCTTTTCAAAATGACAATTTAGAAGAGAACAGTGATGTGTTTTCGTAAAAACCCCTGCTGTGGCCTTTTGAGGGAAGGGCGATTTTAAAAAAACTGATCAGACCTCTGATTTTTTCCAAATGCCAGTGGTTTAAAAAGTTTCTGAAAATTTGTCTTTTCCCAAACCGAAACTAAGTGTTTTTCTACCACTGTCTATTATTTACTTTTTCCCCCTGATTTCCCAAAGGCCCAAACCCCCCCCTTTCTCGTCCCGCTGCACGTATTTTGTTCCCCAATACTGGGCGGGGGTTTGGAACGTTGGGGATAAAAAAGGAAGTTTAGTGGCAGTTGGGGGATTTGGGATTCTGGGGGAAAAATAGCCCAAAAAAGTGTTCACATTTTTCAAACGTGTATCTGAAAAATTGGGGTTCCCCTTTTGGACTGCATGGGGATTATCAGAGCCCGGGTTTCTTAAAGGGAAAAAAAATGCGACTATCGAAAAAGGGCCCGTAAAATCGGGGAAAGCCCTTGTCGTTGGTTTTTCAGGGACATCGTCATTGACTGTAGGAGTCGCCCGTGCCGTCGTTGCTGTCAGGGGGGCCCTTGGGTTTTACTGTAGGGTCGCAATGCCGTTTTTGTTGTTGTTTTTGGGGCATTGGGATTGGGGCTGTAGGGGCGCAAACCGTTTTTCGTTGTTGTCAGGGACATTGGCATTGGGCTGTAGGAAATCGCAGTGCCGTTGTCGTTGTCGGGGCATTTGGGTTTTGGGTGTAGGAGTGGCAGTGCCGTTGTCGTTTTTACCCGGGGTTTGAAAGGGCTGTAGGAGTCGCCCGTGCCCGTTGTCGTTGTCAGGGACATTGGCGTTTTACTGTAGGAGTCGCAGTTTCCGTTGTCGTTGTCAGGGATTTTTGGCATTGACTTTTTGGAGTCGGGAGAGGTCGTTGTCGTTGTCAGGGGCATTGGGGATTGGGCTGTAGGAGTTGCAGGGGCCGGGTTTTCGTTGTCAGTACCAAAACATTGGGAAAAAACAGTGGAAGGGCGCACTTCCTGGGAACACCCAAAACTGGTTTTAATGTTAAGGGTAATAACCCAAAGGGGCAGAGTGAAAAAACCAGGATGGTTTTTTCTTGGTTGGGGTATGAGAGTGAATAATCAGGGCCATTTCCTGATACCACCGTATTTGAAACATGGTTTGACGGCTGAGAGCGGGACAAAAATCGGGGTCGCCGTCTACCGTTTGTCATGTCCATGACTAAATGAAGTTTCGTCAAGAAGGGCGTATGTGTCCATGTTTTCGATGTTTTGGTTACGCTCCTTCGGAAGCTTCTGCGTTTGGACTCCAAAAAAGGGAAAGCTGATGGCCAATAGCCCCAAATTGACGTTCCCGGGCTATTGTTGGATCTAGGATCACTTTAAAGTTCTGGCCCCCAGGTTTTTTTTTGTCTGTACACTGTCATTTTTCCCGCGCATTCATGACAGCATTTACTCCCTTTCGCACACGAATCTTTTCCATAAAAAAAAAGGGGAACTACGAATGTTTTTTCTTCTCCCTTCCCTTGGGAAAAAACTTTATAAAACACATAAAAAAAATTTATAAAACTTTTTTAAATGCTTGTACCTCTTTCCACTCGGGAGGAAAACTAAACCATCAAGATTCAAAAATTCACGGCCTTTCACACAATTTTTTGGCCCCAAAAAAAATCCAGACCGGGAAAAAAAAACTCCTAAAATTTCTTTCGATGTCATACCTCCCATAAACTATAAGCCCTCCCCTCCTTTTTTTCCCTTTCATGTTTTCCCTTTGCCCTTCTCTCAGCCCATCACCTCGCCCCCTCGATTTCTCCCGTCCTGGAGTTATGACTTGACACCTTTTCCCCTCGATTTTTTCCTGTCACGGGAGAGATGAGTGCCAACTCCTCCCCCTCGTTTTCTCCTGCCCCTGGAGAATGACGATTCCCCAAATCCTCCCCCTGGTGGCCCCTTAAATTTCCCTGGGGCTCCCTCCCGGGTGTGTTCCCCCCCACCAGGCCATCTTCAACCCCCTCAGGGGGTTTTGAAAGGTAAAGGGTAAATGGGGGTTGGGTTTTAAAAGGTGAAGGGTTTAAAACACGAATAATTTTCGGAAAGGGAACCCTGTTTTTAAATTTAAACATATATTTCTTTTTTTCTCTTTTCTTTAATTTTTCCCCCTTTTAGTTTTTCCCCCCCAACAATCTATCCCCTTTAACCGGGTAAGGGCGGGGCACAGGAGGACCAACCAAACAGGTTCGGGTCTTGGCCCCTTTTTCGGGGTTTTTAAAACTGATTTTTTCCCCCCTCCCCTTTGTGGTGATACTCGTGTAAAAAAACCACATGCCAGCCCTTTTCCACCCCTTTTTAAAACTATCTTCAGGGGGTTTTTTTTCCCCAAGGGACCACATTTTTTTCCTTTTGGTCATACCCCAAAAAATTTTTTGGGGAGCCCGCTACACTAGTCAAGCCACACAAAATATTTTTTCCTTTTCGGGATGGCAGGGGAAAAATGATTCATATTCACAAATACATGTGATGGAGCGTCACATCCCTTTTGATGTGAGGCTACTTCACTTGACACCCCCCCTTCCGGGGATAAAAAAAATTGTTCCCAAAATTTTTTAAAAAAAGGTTTATCCCAACTTCATTTTAAACAATCTTCAGCCATAAATCTCAAAATGGGAACCTTTCCAACATAAATTAAACCAAAAATTAATAACCCAAACGAAAATTAATCAATCTTCATGACCCACCATAAATGCTTTATTTCAACCTTTAAAGTCTTTCAAAAAAAAAAAAATTTCATAATTGATCCCCACTTTCTCACAAAAACATTTCAAAAAATTTCATGGATAAAACAACGGGGGAAATTATTAAAAAATTCAAAGAAAAAATTTGTTTTTTTAAAATATTAAGAGGTAAAAGCACATTTTTTTCCCTTGATTTTTGGTCTCCATCCTAGGGTTAAAAACCCTCATAAAAAATGAGAACATTTCAAGTGTACATTTTTTCCCAATGGGAAAATTAAAAAAAATTAGACTTAGTTTAAAAAATAGTTTCCTTTCCCCCCAACATTTTGTGTTTTTAGCCCAATTGAAAAGTCAAAATTTTTTCCAATTGAAGGGACAATGACAAAAAAAAAAATTGGGTTTTTGTTTTCATTGCAAAATCAAAACATGGGGGTAATATACATTTCTAAAGGGGTTATTTCCCTCATCACAACTTTACATTTTTTAAAATTATCTTCACAAGAAATTTTGGGACAAAAATGAAACATGATTTTCCCCATTTTTACGAAAAAATAAAGCAAAAAAAAATAGAAATTTACATCAACTTTCAAGGTAGTTTTTGGCTTTTTAAAACTTTCAGCCCATTTAAAAACAAGCAATTAAGAAATAAATCCCACCTTGTTTTAAAATAGTCAGTAGCATAAAATTGCACTGTCAAATTTTTGGGTTTTCCCAACCTTTAATAAATTAAAAAAAGAAAAAACAGGAATGGGTCTTTCCCTTGAAGACGTTAAAGGTTTCCTTTAATTTTCCCTTGCCCGGGGACAACAAATCTCCCAATGACTTTTGTTTTTCCGGGGCACGGTTCAACATTTAAACTGGAATTTGCAATCCCAAAGCCCATTTTAAAAATAATCTGCTTTTTCTTAGTCTTTGACGATTTCTAAGATCGTCAGGGGGGCCTTTTGGGGCAGCCCTGTTCCCCGAAACTTTTTTCCCAGCCCAAGAACCTGGCGAACTTCTCACTGCCCATAAAAATAGCCAAGCCCCCCTTTCAATAGTGGAGTATTTCCCCCGGGGCTTTGAGAACTTTTTAAGGGGGTTTATTGAAAGGGATGTAACAAAGCCTTTTTTCCTTCAACAGTACCGCTCCCATCCTTTTGGGAATGGCATCAGTTCTCAAAAAAAAGGGTCTTCTGAGAGGGAGGGAAACAAAAAATCGGGAAAAGGAGTTAGGGGGGTTCTGAACACACCCCAAAAGGGCCTTCTGGCCCCATCAGACCCACAAAAATTTTGTTCTTGGGCCCCCTTTCGTCAGTTCGTCAAAGGGGCCGTGGGGGAAAAAAGGGTGGGGTACATATGTCTATAGTAAGAAAAACCCGATGGGACCTGATCTGTTTCTTTGTTTGGGTTTTATGTAAGGTTTAAAATTTTTTTCACTTTTTTTCCCTTTTGGCATAAATTTTTTCCCCCACTAAAAATAGTGTCCCCCCAAAAAAAACCTCGAGATTTTTAAAAACCCGGGCAAAAATTTTGGAAGGTTTTCGAAAGTAAAACCCAAAAAACTTCTGAGTCTGGAAAAAACAGTCGCATGTTGAAAGGAGGCCCACCCCTTTGCCCTTTGCAGCCAACAAAATGTCAAAAAAAACAAATTTTTTGCACCACTTTCATGGAGTTTCGGGGCTCGCTTAAATTTAGCAAAAGAAGTTTGGGCTTTTTTGAAAACCAAATGGCATTTTTCGTCCTTTGGAAAAGACCAAAAGGTGTTTGAAATGCTGTCTTTTCCTTGTCGTTTTAAAACCATTGGAATCTCCCAGTATCCTTTAGTAAAAAGTCCCCAAACAAAAAAATTTCCCCTTTAAAAGTTTGACACGAAGTTCTTCAATGTCTGGGAGGGGCCGGCAGGGGGAACCAGTGACTTTTTAAATTTTCCTGAAATCGATGCAGAAAGAAAACCGAGCAAACAACCGTTGGCTCGTCCCCCAAATAGAACGGGGGCTTAGGGAGATGTAAAGGGTTCTATGACCTTTAATCCGAAATTATTTTGGAATTTCTCTCTCGACAACCTTTTTTTTTTTGCAAAGGGGGGGGATGGTCGGGTTTCGCACTGGTATTTCAGTAAAAAAAAATTTTTAAATAAGGGGGTTCAAAAAACCGTAACTGTCCGGGGATATCTGTAAACACATCCTGAAATTTTTTCAAAATTTCTTTGAGCTTTTTCTGTTTGACTTGAAGAAAAAATCATTCGACAAAATCACATCATCCTAGGTTTCACCTTTGGGCAGACAATAGGAAGGGGTACAAATTCATCTGCATTGGTAGTTTTTAACACTCCTACTTTTTCAATTTTTAAAACCTTTGATCTGTCCCCGTACGTCAAATTGGGTTCAAAAATTATCACTGATAATGTCTGTCATTTGAAAATCAGTTTTTTTGGGACAGGGCTTTTCCCCCTCAACTGAAGGGGTTTATGGAACAAATTTTTACGTTCAACATTTTTTTTTTCAAAATTTTTCACATGAAATACCTTCTCAGGTTTGCCATTTTCTTTTTAATTTAACTGCAAAAAAGTTTTTTTGGGCCACCCGAAAAAAAGGGCCCCTTTCCCCATAACCGAAGCTTTTTATGGTTTTATCAGTGAGTTGTCAAGGGCTTTTTTCCCACCTGAAGGAAAAGTAAACCTTTGTTTTCTATCAGCAAGACCCCCGTATTCATTTTTTTTTTTTTTTTTTTTGTTTTTTTTTATCAGTGAATGTTGGGCCGTTGGTATGGGCAGTGGGCAGTCTGTTTGCAGCAGAAAGTAAATTGGGGCGGCAGCGTCTTTGTCTTTTCCTGCATTTTTTTAGACATTGGGGGTAATTGGAGTTATCCCCGTTTTGAGACTTTTAAAACGGCTTTTTTTGCCTTTCCCCGCTCATGATTCTGACCCGGTTTCGCACAAGCAAGGAAACGAACGATTTCCCCCAGCACCACCATGTACTTGGACCCCCTGGCAAATTGGGGCCCCAAAAATCAAGTCGCAGACTGGGTTTTTCAATAACACAGGCGGAAAAAAATCCGGAAATAGTTTTTGGGGTTTCGACTGAAATTTTCGCCAGGGGGAAAACCCTTTCAATTTGCCTCCCCCCAAAAAAGACCTACACTTTTTGGGGCAGTTTTTGAGAACTGGTTTTTCAAACCCAAAGAAGATTTCCGTACCCGCATGGTGCCCCAGTGGGCCCCGCAAAAACCCAAGCCTGCCTTTCCCTTGATGGCTCCGTTTTCCCAACCCAAATCCATTTAACCCATTATTCCCGGTGCCCAAAACCCAAAGGCCCCTTTTTCACAATCAGTGGAGACAATGGGGGGATTTTTAATCTTTTTGGGTTTTAAAGGGGAAAATTTCCTTTTTTAAAAGGAAATTGCAATCCGGAAAAGAAAAATCGCCTTTTCTGGTTCCGGGGGAGCGACTGATTTTTTGAAAAGGGTTTTGTCCACGAACTGGCCCAAAAAGGGCTGGGGTAAAGGGGACAATCCCTTGGAACGTTACTAGACTAAATATTTTTCTGAAAACCACTATATTTTAAAAAAATTCCCTAAGATAGTAGTAAAAACCCACAACTTAGAAAAAATTTTAGTTGTGATTTCAGAAAATAAGTAATAGTAGGTTTTTAGAAATTAGTGCTTTTCGTTTGGGTATTAGTGAAATGATCCCCGGTGAAATTATGTCCTCTTTCTTGAATAAAAATGGAGGATTAAGTTTTTGATCTTTCGTTTTTTGTGGGGAAATTTTCCTCCCCTTTCACAATGATACTATTAAACCCTGCGATTATGTCCCGGGGAGGGGGAAAAACGCCCCGCCCCCCGGTTAGGAGCAGCATCGATGAAAGTTTTCAATTAAATTTATTTTTTGGACAGTTTTTGAACCCATAGGGACCACCCCAAAAGGGTCCCACAGCCAAGGTCGGGGGCAGACTCGCCCCCTGCGCCAGATCTGTTTATCGCTGCCCGCGGGGTATAGTCCGGGGAGTTAACCCCCGTGAAAAGCAACACGTTTCCTTTTGGGGTTTGTTAAGTTTTTTTTCCCTTTTAAAAAAACGGGTTTGGGGAAAAGTGAAAAACAATAAAATTTTAGAACAGAATTGGGTTTTGTTCATTACTGGTAATCGGGAAAAAACATATAAGCTGATGTGGGTTTCAAAATATTCCATGAGGGGGGC
>JAFLJL010006554.1:0-53986 GCA_018398815.1 Conus ventricosus
CGGTCACCAGGAAATGGGCAGTGACTTTATTGCTCTTAAGTTTATAGTGTGCCACGGAATAGTGAATATTGTCTTTCCTGCTAAGAAAGAATCACTGAAGAACAGGATGCGATTTATGAAATTGTCTGTATGCTGTTTACATTGTTGTATGATACAGATAGTTGTGTTGTGTAGTGACGGGTGGGGGCTCGGAGTCAAGTTGAATAAAAGTTGATTATTTTCTATGAAATGTTATTGGTTTCCCGTCACCTTTGTGCGGGCCCGATGTGAGTGACAGAGCGCGTGTGCCTATGCGAGAGCGCATTTTGGTTGTGAAAGCGTAAATTCTTCTGTCTATAACCCCTGCATCCCTGAATATGAAAATCATATTTTAATAACGAGGGGGAGCGTCGGAGACCCGTCACAATCATGGATAAACTAACTGTTGGGTAACATGTCCCTGTTCTACTTTTTATTTCAGTCAGCCTTTGTGTTCATCATTCTGTAAATAAAAATTGATATGCTGTAAGAAATGCCGCATATGCTTTTCACTCCCTGTCCCCAGCGTCCCGATAAAGAAAATAAATGAAACAGAACGTAAAATGGACTATGTTTTCTCTGTGCGTGAGCCTTTAATTCTCTCTCTCTACTCTCTTTCGGTGTCTGCGAGCGTGTGTCGTACTGCTGTGCTTCTCTCTCTCACTCTCTCTCTCTCTCGCTCTCGCTCTCTCTCTCCCATACACACACACACACACACACACACACACACACACACACACACACACACACACACACACACACACACACACACATACACACACACACACACACACACACACACACACACACACACACCCACACACACGTACACACACACACACACACGCACACACACGCACAGAAAGAGACAGCCAGAAAAAAAAAAGAGAAAAAAGAAAAGACAGAGAGAGTTAGGTGTGCGTGCATGCGTGCATACGTGTGTGTGCGTGTGTGCATCTGTCAGAGGGCGCGTGTGCTTTGCTCAGGATTTTCAGAGAAATAGGGAGAAAAAAAAACAAAAACCAAACAAGAAGAAGAGTCTTCATTTTCATTATCTTATTATTTGCTTGCAGACAATTTCCAATTTATAGTAACAGAAAGAAAAAAAAAAGAGAGAGAGAGAAAGAAAGGGGAAGAGAGACAGACGCATATTAGAGACAGAGACAAGAGAAATAAAGAGCCTTCTAATCTTTCCCTACAGCCGATGCAGGCAGCCCATCAAGGAAGGTAATTGCAATAGCGACCGCCCGCCGTGGCTTATCTTTTCCTGCCCATGTTGCACAGCTGCTGCGTAATGACCCTCTCCCCCACGCTCTCTCCATCCCACCCTCATCTTCCCTTCCCATTGCGCAACTGTGGTTGCACAGCTGCAGCGAACGACCCTTCTCCCCCCCCCCCCCCCTCTCTCTCTCTCTCTCTCCATCCCGCCCTCAGCTTTCCCTTCCGTGCCTAGGGGCCCTCGGAGAACCAAAAAGAGCCAAAACACTCAAACCCAAAATAAACACAGACACTTAGACAGAAAACCTTCATTAACGGCATCTTACACAAAATTGCCATACGTAGTATACATTAAGCACAACATTGCTGGTCTATGTATATAACATAAGGTACATGAACACATCCATGGTTCTTTTCGTCAGGACAATCCTCAAGGCAATCATGATAGGAACGTTCGTACGTCGGCTAAAATCGTCTTTTTACAATAAGGGCAAACATCTAGGGACTCGCCACAGGGCTGACAGTACAAAAAATGACCACAAGGAAGCAGTGTCAAACTAACGGGTCTCTGTTGACACAACCGACAAAGGCTCCGTTTTTTTAACAGCTGGTTTTCTATCCTTAATGCCTCTCTCTCTCTCTCGTTTTTTTTTTTGTTTATATACTTGGGAATGCTTTATATGGGGGAGGGGGGAAAAAGATTCTTTCTGGACGGGAAAAGGGACGCGTCTAGTGAAGTATATACTTGGAAGACTGGGTTAACATGCTGGTACTTTGGGAATACAAAAAAGTAGTGTTCAGGATAAATAAGGAGGATGGGAAAGCAGACTACATAGCGAGCAAAGTCTTGTCTGTTCTCCGGCTTACCGTGTCTCTGGTTAGTAAAGCAACAGAGTAGCATTAAACTCCACCATCACCACCACCATGGGCTTGAACGACGACTTGATATACGAGGTTGTAGTCACCTGCCCATCCTTCTCTAAAGCTTTGGTCGTTCTTGACGGTTATTCGTACGACACCATGTCCATGTTTAAGGGAACGTACAAAGACCAACAATGCTACCTGATCAAAATTATCAAAGACGTAAGACGGATAAACAATGACTCCGATCGCATCATTGAGTGCCGGAAAGACGCGTCGGAGCATATCAGAACAATTCAGCGTGTCATTCCTGACTACGTTCTGGATGCCAAACTCACGATTCTTTGGGAATCGGATGAAGGCGAGCAGGAAGACGCTCTCTTTCTTACCAAAGAAGATGGAAAGAAATTTGTCCAAGCCGAAAAAGCTGTGGACCCACGACGCATCCATTCGCGCAATGGAGAATAACGTCATAGAAACTGATAGGGGATACGACGTAACCAAATCGGAACGACACAAAGAAAAATCGAAGCAATATCCTCTTTTTTACGTCATTGAAATACCTAGGAGTGGTTATCAAGTGGTCAGTTACTTGAAGCCCAGTTGTGGATGGCCAGACAATTACGACGTCACTAAGGATGTAAAGTTTACAGATGAAGAACTAGCGGCACTGGAGGAGGGCGACGATGCGCACTAAACACGAGTAGCGTCTTGGACAGTTAATTTGCCGTCTTAAGAGGATCTCCCAAGTAACCATCATTGTAAATCATCGTGTATTGCTTATTTGCTTTTATATCTATGTGTTTCTTGTAAATCATATTGCTTATTTGTGTGTTTGTTATACAACTTCATGTTTAGTTATGCAACCTGAGACTCATTAAATTTATTCTATGGTGAATGTTGGCTGGTTTGCTCAGGATAGCGTTACACCCACACACACACACACACACACACACACACACACACACACACACACACACACACACACACACACACAAGAGAGAGAGAAGAGAGAGAGAGAGAGAGAGAGAGAGAGAGAAGAGAGAGAGAGGAGAGAGAGAGAGAGAGGGGGAGAGAGAGAGAGAGGGGGAGAGAGAGAGAGAGAGAGAGAGAGAGAGAAAGAGAGAGAGAGAGAAAGAGAGAGAGAGAGAGAGAGAGAGAGAGAGAGAGAGGAGAGAGAGAGAGAAAGAATGTGAGTGAGCAGGAGAGAGAGGTGCAAGATATCGTTACACAAATAAGGAGAGAGTACAGAATGTGGGAGATCAGAGAGAACAGTCAGTACATTTAAGACGTTGAATTTATTGATAATTCATGCATCATGTACATTTATAAAAGCTGTTGAGTAAGGGGCAAATCAAGTTATAATAGAATGCTAAAACCAGGACCTACAACTCGTTAGGACATCATCCTCAAGACAATTATAGAGTTAATCTCCCTTGGCCTTGGTTGACGCGCTACACAGCTGCGCTCAAGTATACTGTCTTGTTTATATCAGCAACAAAAACATTCCTTTTCTTTGTCACACTCTCAACATGGCGTTGGGCAAACGCGCGTGGTCAGTCTTCATGCTCAAAAAGACTTTGGGTCGGAACGGTAACTTCAAATCTCCTATTGTCAAGTCAATATCTTTATAAAGTGCCTTACCCTTTTGATCCATATAGAAATCCTTCACGTCCACAATTACCAATGGATCCAACATACTCCATCCAACATATTACCACTATTGTCAAGACAGTAAAACAAACGTCTATATTCTTCGGGAGGAAGCGTCTTTATAGGAGAGTGGGCTAGAACTCCTAAGTAGAGTGTGGTGTACTTCTCATCATAACGATCTGGAACCAAGCTGTACACCTGGTTTTTCAAAAAACCGAAAGACTGGTAGAGATTATCCACGTCTACCAGAACGCCCTTGTATGGTTCTTCGAAGGATAAGGCTACAAACAAATCGTAGTCCTTTAAATCGCTACCAGCATGCTCGTGCAGGGTGGGGATGAAGTCTATCCCGTCGGCAAAGGGTGGTACATCATAGCCGACGTACAAGAAAAAATCTTCTTCGCTTTGATCGGGTTTGAAAGAAGCCAAGACGAACCTCCATTCCATGTCGTGGGGTCTTCTATCCTGAAATTTGGACTCGTCTAATAATATATCAAAATACGGCTGATTTTTGTCACCAAACTCCGCTTCAATGCTAGCTACGTTTCCCTGGGTGGCAGCGAATGTAACACACTCAAATTTACCGACTTGTCTTCTGGTGATTGTTGTTACGACTTCAGCGTCACATTCGTCGTAATACATGTGTGGAAATTCGATTTGAAAATCCACATCCTTACGGTATTGCTTGAGTTCGGCATTATCAGAACAATCGCTCAATCGAAAGTCCTCCATTTTCTTGCTCACGTAAAAGGGTAAGAGCATAATCCCTTTTTGGCAACTTCCAGGAAAGTGTTAATGGTATTTGTGTAAATACAATGTCTCTTTCCCGTGAAGAATTCCTTATGAAAAAACACGCCCGTCTTAGACGGGATGTAATCTTTAGACAGAATGCACATGATGACGATGGCGTGATGGCTTTGGTCACTATTCTTTCCCAGCCCTCCTTTTTATAGCAATCCTAAAGGGGGGGGGGGGGGGGGGGAAAAGATTGGAAGAAAAAAACCGAGTCTCTCTCTCTCTCTCTCTCTCTCTCTCTCTCTCTTTTCATTTTTTATATATATATATATATATAATATATATATATATTATAGCTGGTAATATATTTTCCGGCTTTTTTTTGAAAAGTGCTCAACCATGCGGGAGCAGCTAAAATAATGATTAAAAGTAAATCTTAAAAACCTGGGACGACAAACTTGTTTCGAGTCCTTCCTCTCTTTAGATCCCGTGCCAAACTAAACTATTCCTGGGGATTGGCACGGGATCTAAGAGAGGAAGGACCTCGAAACAAGTTTGTCGTCCCGGGTTTTAAGATTACTTTTAATCATTATTTTATATATATATATATATAATATATATATATATAATTATATATATAATATATATATATATATATATATATATATTATAACTATAATATATATATATATATATATATATAATATAATATATATATATATTATATATAAACAGGAAGGGGAAAAAACAACTGATTATGATTTGGAGAACGCTGGTAACGTTGCTCGTGGTGCTCGTTGGCCTACTTACGCTTTGGACCTGTGTATTGGAACTAAAGTGACGAAAGTGACGCTGGACGAGGGCGAAGCTGTCGTGAGATGCCCCCTCTCAGTGAACGTGAAGAACACGCGACACAGCGTCATCGTTGCCAACGTCAACAATAATACTGTGTTTGAGTGTCACTGGCGAACAGAGGAGGCAGAAAAACCAGATTGTGTTTCCAGGTTCGGCTTCTCTCTGGGCAGTCCATTAACCGACCAGCTCGTGGCTAAAGTGCCCACCTCCGAGCTGAGGAACAAAGGGTCTACAAGGTTCAGTTAAACCCCCGCGATCCGAAAAACCCGTGGAATCCTGTCTTATTATTATTTACCACCTCAACAATAACAACAACTCTATTCTCACACCAGTTGGGAAAAATAACAGTAACGCCAATATGGGGAGAAATAACAAACACTGTGAGGAACTGAGTCATGGTGGTGAACACCTGACTATAATCCTTCTGATCTTACAATGCATAGGACTCGTTCTCCTTGGTGTTAACATTTATTTACAAAAGAGGAGAAAGAACAAATGAGTTAATGCTGGGGGATTGTGTGAGTACCGGCTTGGTGTGGGGGGAACATGTAATCCCCCAGTACTGGTTTGATGTACCTGAATTTGTCTTTGATAACGGTAGGAATGGGCAAACGGTTAATATTCGCCTCCCTGACGTAACCCCACCCTAGATGCTTGGATGCCTCTCGTAGAGCTAGTTTCTGCAAGGAATGCGGTCGCGAGGCTTTACGGGACAGATACTCTATGATTTTTTTCTCATATCCACGAGTATTTCCTGGGGATAATAGCTAACACTGATCATCGGTGGGGGTCTTTACTCAGCCTATAAAGTTCGCTCTTGGTGGTTGCTCCAGCCCTATAGAGAAATTCTACCACATCATACTGGAGATGTTTGACTGCCGTTGCCATGACTGTGTTGAATTCTGGGTACCATTCATGAATGGGAAATACCAAAAGGGCACCCGCCTTCTGAAGCGTGTAAAGAACGTTTCTCCTCTCTTTATGGTTTACGTACGGTAAATATAACCTTTTCTGACCATTCTGTCAACCGCCTCAAAAAGATAGGGTCTCCGGTTGAAAGCTTTTCCAACTTCTCGTCTGATGCCTTCTGTGCTTGAAAACAGAAAGCATTCAAGATTTTTTTGATTTTTCAAAATACATGACGCCGTTCAAGGCTACCTTGACCACTTGGGTTGAGTAACGGTCCAACAACATTTATAGACTTGCAGACTTTCATAAATCGGCGTAGCGCGGTGTGTCATTATGTCCAACAAGTCCAGTATGAACTTATGCGGAACGTGTTGAGGAGCATATCTTAGCAGTTTCTGAAGCGTGAACCACATGTTTTGTTGAGTAAAATATATTGCAATTTCATACGTGAGACCGTCCCACAGATTGCACGTGAATACTTCATCCAGTTTGTGAAAAAAATAGTTGCCTTTACAAGACATTTAGGCGCACTAAGCTGACGGCAGGCGCTGAGGAAGGAGTAGACGTCGGCTTCTGGAACGTCATGGAAGACGAAAGGGGTACATTCGTCCCTAGTGACGTAGTTAATAATCTCTATCCACTTGGGGTTAATAGCCATGTTCCTGTGAGGGTTAAAAGCCCTGTTTCTCCTGCACAAACACAGAGGTTCCTTTCTACTTTGGGCACCCTGCTCAAACTTTAAAAGCAATTATGGGGAAGGGGGAACAAATCGTGGGGGTGGGAAGAAGTTTGTAGTGAATATGACTTGATGATTTTTGATCCTGCGTACACTGTTTGTTGTGGAGAATAAAATGGCTTATAACATACATCACGTATTGTCTGTCAGTAGCATTACATACGCGCATTCTTTTACACTCGAAATACTGGTTTGATGTATTTCAATTTGTCTTTAAAAACCTGGGGGATGGGTAAACCATCAATATTTCCCTCCCTGACGTAACCCCAACCTAGATGCTTTGAAACCTCTCGCAAAGCTAGTTTCTGCAAAGAATGCGGTCGTGACGCTTTACGGGACAGAAATTCTCTGATCTTGGGGCTTTCCTGAGGGTGCCTGTCAGGCACCAATTACCTGAGCCTGTAAAGTTCCGTCTTGGTGGTTAGTCCGGCCCGATAGAGAAACTCGACCACGTCGTACTGGAGGTGTTTGACTGCCATTCCCATGAGCGTGTCGTATGCCGAGTTACCCCCAAGATCATTGGGAAATGCCAAAAAAAAAGACACCCGCCCTTTGTGCCACATAAAGACGAAATCTTGACCTTGTGCAAACAATATATTGGACTACTGCAAAAAGTAAATCTTCCCTCTTGAAAGCATTGGCCACTTCCCATCTGACAGCTTCTACGCTTGAAAATAGAAAACATTCAAGCTTTTGGGGGTAGCAATGTACACTCAACATGAGGCTTCTTAAGTTGTCATAGAGGTTATTAGGAGACTCCATTGAACAACGCTCCATCACCACTTTGTAGAGTTCCATGCTTTGGTCAGTCGGCAGAGCGTAGTATGTCATTATAGTAAGAAGACGCTTCATGAACCCAAAATCGGATTAAGATCCACCACTTTCCAAAGCGTGGACCACTCGTTTTCCTGGATGAAATAACGTATAATTTTAAAGGTGAAGCCGTGCCAGAGATCACGTGTAAATATTTCGTCCAGTTTGTTGAAGTACAGGGTTGCTATTCCAAGACAGCGATACGCATGATTTTCACGGCAGGCACTGAGGAAAGAATCAACACGGGACTCTGGGGACTCTGGAGCTTCGAGGAGTATGTTGCAGAACGGCACAATATCCTTGTCACGCAGATTCAATTCCGCCCGTCTAATACGCTGTGGTGTCAACCACACAAGGGCCATCTTTACAGCTTACTTTAATGTCAATAAATCTGGGACCCATTCTTCTTTATATGTTTTTTTTCCCCCATTGGAAGGGGAACTGGGCCGCCTTCTCTTATGCATGTATAGTCTCTCAAGGCACTAAAACAGGGAATGGTTTTACGTACTTGAATCTGGCTTTGAAAATGTTGGGGATGGGTAACTGGTCAATGTTTGTCTCCCTGACGTAACCCCACCCTAGATGCTTAGATGCCTCTCGGAATGCTAGTTTTTGCAAAGAATGCGGTCGCGAGGCTTTACGGGACAGAAATGCTATGATTTTTTCTTGGCTTTCCCGGCGGTAGTGAATAATATCATTCACAAGGGGTTTTGACTTAACCGATAAAGTTCGCCCTTGCTGGTTGCTCCGGCCCGATAGAGAAACTCTACCACGTTGTACTGGAACTCTGCGACTGCTAATCCCATGACCGTGTTGAATCCAGGTACATCGGGTCCTGCTGCATCGACTTAATGGGAAACGCCGAAAATACATCCGCTCTCTGAAGCATATAAAGAGTCTTTGTCTTGTCGGAAGTATTTTGACCCCAGTACATTCTTATCATGATTAGTTGGTCGACTAGCTCAAATAGGTAAGGTCTCTCGCTGAAAGCTTTGGCAATTTCTCGTCTGAGGCCTTCTGCCCTCGAGTACAGAAAGCATTCGAGTTTTTTGGGGAGGGATAATTGCATGACGGTTTCAAAGACCCTGACCAGTTTATAAGGTGATATTGCTGAGTAACGGTCTATGGTCGCTTTGTAGAGTTCCATGCCCGGGTCGGTCAACGGTATTTGGTACGTCATTGTGTATAACAACGACTGCGTGAAACTATGACCGGGATCAAGATCCACCAGCAGTTTCCAAAGCATGGCCACATGTTTCGTTGCATAAAATACTGCGCAATATCACACTCGAATCCGTCCCAGAGTTTATGCGCTTTATCTAGTTTCTTAAAATGAAGGTTGCCATTGCCAGACAGCCGTATGCACGACGTTGCTGGCAGTAGCTGAGAAAATAGTGAACGCAGTTGTCACGACCGACCCCTGGAGGTCTGCCCTGACAGGATCGGTCTAGGTGGGAGTGAAGGGAGTGACTGACCTCACACGCTCCGCAAGAGACCACACAATAAAGATTACGATACAACACCCCATTTATTCACACCAGCAAAATAAACATTCCAACACACGCACCATGCACGATCACAATAAAGCACTCCAACGCACACAACATGCACAATCACGATCAAGCACTCCAACGCACACAACATGCACAATCACGATCAAGCACTCCAACGCACACAACATGCACAATCGCAATCAAGCACTCCCACACCCACAACATGCACGATTATAAATAAATATTTCACCATACGACGTACACAATCACAATTACAGCATTCCAGCACATATGACATGTACACAATTATAAAGAAATATTTCCAGTATTGACCCTTTCTCACACCACGGAGTGCGTCCCATCCCTGCCCCTGTCAAGTCCGCAGGGAGCACCCTGTCGCACTAGGTGCTCCGAGCCGGGTTGGTTCTCGCAGGGAGTCCGCCCAAAAGCCGACACCCTCGACTCCCAAGCGGGCAGTGAAGAGCGTTGTCCGGGGGGGGGGGGGGGACGTAGCTGTTACTGGAGGTCCTGGACGGGGTCCAGGCCGGCCAGTCGAGACGGCGGGCTCCCCTAGCAGTCCACGGTCCCGACCAAGGCGTGGCCTCGACCAGCGCGTGGCACCATCTCGTCCGTGGTCTCGCCAGAAACGTGGCCTCGAACAGCACGTGGCACCATCCAGTTCGTGCTCCAGGTGAAAGCCCCCGGGAGGGGGAGACGTAGCTGGGAGGAGAGTCGGAGAGGAGGAAAAGAAGAAGAATGGAGGAGGAAGAAGGGTACTGGAACCCTGCCGTCAGTACCGTCTGACCATTGCTGTCAAGTCTTATCAGCCACTCGCATGATGGGCAGAGGGGAAGTGTATTAAAACGCACACAGTACACCCATTGAATCAAGTCTTCTCACACGATGCAGGTAAAAGACTGCATTAAATCAACAGGTTATAAAACAAATATGAATTATCTTCACCTTCTCTCACTCACGCTTAACGTTTTTCCTTCCTTAGGAAATAAATCAACACAGCGACCATCGCTTAATAACTGCCACCACATTTGCAAATAGTAAATCAATGGCATAATTGTCACATTTTATAAACACATTTCAAATAACACAAATCTCCAACCCACGCATCCGAACGACAAATCATGCGTACGCACGCTCGTGAACATAAAAACTCGTTCTCCTTGCACACACAAACAGACGGTGGCCGAAGGATAAAAGTCCGGCGAATGTGACAGGGGCGGACGAGCGAGACCAAGCAAGTTCCAACCCTGAATCACCAGGTTCTCTCCCTTCCCCACCGACTACCGCATCACCAGATACATAAACAGGAGAAAGAATTTGGAAATAATTTAGAATGGCCAGGTTAAAGATTGAATTAACCAGAGAAAAGGTCTCACACAATATTTCTCTTACAATTTCGGAAACAAAAGGAAATTGCGCAAAAGAGGAGACTAAGTCGACTAACAACAACAAACCAAAACAAACAAACCACGAAACTGATGCTTACCAGCTACCCGTGGGTGACCCCGAAAAGGCGGGTCAGATGACTCTCTCTACCCTCTGTCCAGTCGAGAGGACAGAGGCGAAGATGCGGAAACAGAAGAAGTGATGTCCCTCTCCTACAGGCCGACTGCAGGAATTGAAAGTACTGACTGTACTCTCGACGATAAGGTAAAGAACCAGGACTGGAGCAGGCGCCCCCCAGAGACATCTTCCGCTCGAGTGAAGAGCTAACCTCCCTCAGCAATGGCGGCCAACATGCCATGCTGCGTCACAGAGTGAGCATACTTCAAACTAAAAGAAACGAAGCACGTGCGACAGGTAAAAGACAGGCGAGAGGCCGATAGACAGAAAGTTCGAGAGAAAGGTACCGGCCACCCGTGAACTTGCAGGATGAATAGCACGGGCGGTGGAATTAGAGAGAGAGAGAGAGAAAGCAAACCGAAGTTGAGCTGAACCACACCAAGGTGCAACTGCACCACAAGCCACCCTAAGGGACGGATACACGACAACAGCAACGACAATAAACAAATAAGTAATTCCGCCACCCTAGGTGGGTCGAACGTCGTAGGCCTCGTGACAAACTCGTGACAAACCCCCTTCTAAAAGCATCTGTTTCTCTGAGATACAGTGCTCCTTTGAACCTTGTCGCATGTGCAACTTCACAACAATGGGACCGAACCCAACTCTCTGTGATCGACAGAGTACGATGAATCCAATACAAACATTCCACGATAGAATCACACGGGAAATACATAATACTACATTTATCAAACAACTAAGCAAACCTTCCAACCATGAAAGTGACAATCCGAACCATTGGTGATTCATTACCGTTAACCTCACTGAAGTGACAACTGTCACTACACCTGATACAGAGACCAAAAAGGGGATATAACCCTGGTTGAGGGGAGGTGCCCCTCTGACTGATTTTCCAATATGCTAACTACGGAGCTCGGCTAAGATAGTCAGCATCCGTATTAGAGGAACGCTTGATATGACGGAAAGTGAACGCATGACTCTGCAGCTCCACTGCCCAACCCATGAGTCGACGACTGACTGGCCGGATCCGGTCCAAGCACTGGAGAGGATGATGATCGCTCTCCAGTACAAACTTCCGGCCGTACTTCTTCTTGGGCACGCCAGTGCGCGTCCAAATCTGCCTGAGAGATTCAGCAACAGTAGGGGCATCGATAGTCCTAAGCGGGACAGCCTCTGGGTATCGACTCGCAGATTCTACCACTACCGAAGTGTAGCGGTGACCGCGATCGGATGGAGGATTAATGGGTCCCACCAGGTCAACCCCAACCTTGCTGAATGCCTCCCCAACCAGTGGCACTGACCCTAGGGGAACACGCTTCACGCTACCCTTAGGCGTTGTCCATTGGCAGGTATCGCAACTGCGGCAGTACTGCCTAACCTGTGAGTTCATCCCTGGCCAGAAGAAATCCTGCCTAACTCGCTCGAGAGTCCGCTTGGAGCCCATATGACCTGCCATGGGGGAATCGTGGGCCTGCCGGAGGACAGACTCTCTCAGGCTTTGGGGAACCACAAGCTGCTTGGCCACACGATCTGCCTGGTAAAAACCCTAAAAAGGATCCCCTTGTGGAGCTTGAAGCTCCCCTTGGCGTGTCGGCAGACTGAGCAGGACGACCTACCAGTTGTCGCAGGCGTTGGACATCCAAGTCCCTGGCCTGAAGACGGATAATGCTAGCAGGATCGGCCCTTGCCAGAACCTCGTTAGAGATCGGCTGAAGAACGGGACGCAATTCCTGTTCCTGCTTCTTAGCTTTGGCGCGTGTGGTGACTCCCACACACGCCTGTACGGGCAAATCCGTAGACACGGACTGACTGCGTCCGTCTGCGAAGGTGATAGTATTCCCTATGATAAGGGAATACAGAGGTCGCTCCACCGCGATGGCCCATACTTCGCCACAGAAGTAGGGGTGGAGATAGGAATAAGTACAGAAGGACGGGTGGAGGTAAAACCAGCCTCCAACCCGCACACATCATAAACTAGCGCCCCGCCGGGCCTCAGGGAAACCAAATTCTTATCCACAAAGATCGTTGATGCTCCCGAATCCCTGATGGTGTCGACCAAGGAGGAACCAACAACGGAGAGAAACACTGGGCACTCTGAATCACCAGAAGCTGGGATGGAACCCACGTTAGCCGAGGCACGAGGATGCTGGAAAGGACTAGCCCCATGACTACCAGCGGCTCTAGGGCAATCTTTCCTGATGTGGCCAGGACGACCACAAAGAAAACAAAATCGAGGTGCTGAGGTCCCCGATGGACTGCCTGCCTTGTTCACCCCCTAGCAGTTGTCGGCGCCTATACCGCCACTAAATCCTGTGGAGGGCTTCCTCTCCGTATCTGGGCGATGCCATAAGCCCTGCGAGCTTCAGCAAACACCTCAGCTGTGTGAATCGCAGCCGCGAAATCCTGAGGTGCTGTCTCGCCTATCCGGATCCTCAACTCTGGGGACACAGTGTTGGTGAGCTGTTCAATGAGGATCAGATCCTCCAACTCCAACTTAGCTAACTGACGCCAGTACCCTAGCGTCTTGCGCAGCCTATCACCAAACTGCACGAAGGTCTCATCATTATCTTCTCATGGACCTAAACTTCCTCCTGTAGGTCTCTGGGGTAAGGTGGAAACGCTTACGCAGAGCCAACTGCATGTCTGCATAAGACGCACCTTCATTTAGAGTGAGCACACACTCCCTTGCAGCACCAGATAATCCAGAAAAAAGGTGCATAGCCTTTTGCTCCTCAGACAATTGGTACGAACAAGCAACCTTGTCGAAATGCTCTAAGAACATATCAATGTCCTCACTAGGTCTGAACTCTGGAAGCTTTAACTTTGGGCCTCTAACTCTATCACCTGCCTGGTGATTAACCCCTGGTTTACAGAAGCGGGAGGCCGCGAAAGAAGTTGTTCCATCTCCTCCCTACGCAGAGCCTCCATCCTGTCTAGTTCTTCCCTACGGAGGGATTCCTGCCTGTCAGCCTCTTCCCTACGCTGAGCAGCCTCCTCCCTACGCTGAGCCTCCTGTTTAGCAGCCTCCTCTCTACGCTGAGCAGCCTCCTCCCTACGCTGAGCAGCCTCCTCCCTACGCTGAGCCTCCTGTCTAGCAGCTTCTTCCTTACGAAGGGCCTCCTGTCGGGCAGCCTCTTCTCTGCGCAGCATAGCCTCTTCCCTATGCATAATCTCCTGTCTGTCAGTCTCCTCTCTGCGCAGAGCCTCCTGTCTAGCGGCCTCCTCTCTACGCTCTTCCCTACGTTGGGCCTCATCCTCCCGTCGCTGTCGCTCCAGAAAACATAAGGACAGAGGTGATATCCTGAGCGGGGTTCACCCACTCCCGACACGGGAGGATGATCCGTCTGACCCGTCCCTTGGGTCTCGACTTTCCCATAAGGAAAGTCTTCTGGGGCATGCCCCTTACGAGGGGAAGCTGGAGAGGAGAAGGTTTCGGTCCTCTGCGACTCAACAGAAGCCCACAGTTGCTTCGCTATACTCTGACGCTTCCGAGCGGAAGTGCCAGTCGGGGTCTCGACAGGGAGACCCCCAGCGAAGAGGTAGTAAAAGTACTCACTGGACTACCTGCTACAGCACTGGAATAGGTAGAAGTTACCGTAGTCGAAGTACTGGTACTAATAGTAGGGACTACAGTAACATTTTGAATACCCTTCTTCTTCGACGCACGCGTCGCCACACCACCAGCGCCGGACGTCGCCATGACAACAATATCCTACAGTTTTCCAAATACAGGGGAAAAACAATTCCACTAGAGAAAAAAAAACAAATATTTTAGGGGCATGTGTATATGTGTGTATGTGTGTGTGTGCGTGTGTGCGGACAAGTTCCGGCTGCTCCCACTCTGGCAACACCGCGCTCTACAGCACGAGCAACAGTGCGGTGGGGCTCACCGAAAAAAAAACGAAACAAAAAACTATGTCCGGCTGCCCCCACTTGGCAACACCGCGCTCTACAGCACGAGCAACAGTGCGGTGGGGCTGGCCGGAAAAAAAAACAAAACAAAAACCTAGCAGACGGGATCCGGAGAGAGGAAAAAAAAAACACTAGCGTCCGATACACCCCCTGTACTCAACAACCGGTAGAGAAAAAAAAACAAGAATTAGCTAAATACAAAACAGGAATGGAAGACTGAGCGGCAACAGAAGGGCAAGACTTACGGCCGTACCTGCGTGAGGTACCCGGCGGAAGGAGGTCCGGAAGCGGTCGACTCTCCTGGTCTCACCTCGACCCCCGAGTCACGCCGGATGTTCCCTCAGGCCACCAAAAAGACTCCCTTCACTCTAGAGTCACCCAGCCAACCACCCACGAACAAACACGACGAACTGACTAAACATATACAAAACAGACAACACTAAACAGGTACTCTGCGAAACGAGAGAGACAGCCAGAGCCCTTCACATCCCGGACGAGCCCCCACAATTGTCACGACCGACCCCTGGAGGTCTGCCCTGACAGGATCGGTCTAGGTGGGAGTGAAGGGAGTGACTGACCTCACACGCTCCGCAAGAGACCACACAATAAAGATTACGATACAACACCCCATTTATTCACACCAGCAAAATAAACATTCCAACACACGCACCATGCACGATCACAATAAAGCACTCCAACGCACACAACATGCACAATCACGATCAAGCACTCCAACGCACACAACATGCACAATCACGATCAAGCACTCCAACGCACACAACATGCACAATCGCAATCAAGCACTCCCACACCCACAACATGCACGATTATAAATAAATATTTCACCATACGACGTACACAATCACAATTACAGCATTCCAGCACATATGACATGTACACAATTATAAAGAAATATTTCCAGTATTGACCCTTTCTCACACCACGGAGTGCGTCCACATCCCTGCCCCTGTCAAGTCCGCAGGGAGCACCCTGTCGCACTAGGTGCTCCGAGCCGGGTTGGTTCTCGCAGGGAGTCGCCCAAAGCCGACACCCTCGACTCCCAAGCGGGCAGTGAAGAGCGTGTCCCGGGGGGGGGGGGGGGGGGACGTAGCTGTTACTGGAGGTCCTGGACGGGGGTCCAGGCCGGCCAGTCGAGACGGCGGGCTCCCCTAGCAGTCCACGGTCCCGACCAAGGCGTGGCCTCGACCAGCGCGTGGCACCATCTCGTCCGTGGTCTCAGCCAGAACGTGGCCTCGACCAGCACGTGGCACCATCCAGTTCGTGCTCCAGGTGAAGCCCCCGGGAGGGGGGAGGACGTAGCTGGGAGGAGAGTCGGAGAGGAGGAAAAGAAGAAGGAAGGAGGAAGGAAGAAGGGTACTGGAACCCTGCTGTCAGTACCGTCTGACCATTGCTGTCAAGTCTTATCAGCACTCGCATGATGGGCGAGGGGAAGTGTATTAAACGCACACAGTACACCCATTGAATCAAGTCTTCTCACACGATGCAGGTATAAAGACTGCATTAAATCAACAGGTTATAAAACAAATATGAATTATCTTCACCCTTCTCTCACTCACGCTTAACGTTTTCCTTCTTAGGAAATAAATCAACACAGCGACCATCGCTTAATAACTGCCACCACATTTGCAAATAGTAATTCAATGGCATAATTGTCACATTTTATAAACACATTTCAAAATAACACAAATCTCCAACCACGCATCCGAACGACAAATCATGCGTACGCACGCTCGTGAACATAAAACTCGTTCTCCTTGCACACACAAACAGACGGTGGCCGAAGGATAAAAGTCCGGCGAATGTGACAGGGGCGGACGAGCGAGACCAAGCAAGTTCCAACCCTGAATCACAGGTTCTCTCCCTTCCCCACCGACTACCGCATCACCAGATACATAAACAGGAGAAAGAATTTTGGAAATAATTTAGAATGGCCAGGTTAAAGATTGAATTAACCAGAGAAAAGGTCTCACACAATATTTCTCTTACAATTTCGGAAACAAAAGGAAATTGCGCAAAAGAGGAGACTAAGTCGACTAACAACAACAAACCAAAACAAACAAACCACGAAACTGATGCTTACCAGCTACCGTGGGTGACCCCGAAAAGGCGGGTCAGATGACTCTCTCTACCCTCTGTCCAGTCGAGAGGACAGAGGCGAAGATGCGGAAACAGAAGAAGTGATGTCCCTCTCCTACAGGCCGACTGCAGGAATTGAAAGTACTGACTGTACTCTCGACGATAAGGTAAAGAACAGGACTGGAGCAGGCGCCCCCAGAGACATCTTCCGCTCGAGTGAAGAGCTAACCTCCCTCAGCAATGGCGGCCAACATGCCATGCTGCGTCACAGAGTGAGCATACTTCAAACTAAAAGAAACGAAGCACGTGCGACAGGTAAAAAGACAGGCGAGAGGCCGATAGACAGAAAGTTCGAGAGAAAGGTACCGGCCACCCGTGAACTTGCGGGATGAATAGCACGGGCGGTGGAATTAAGAGAGAGAGAGAGAAAGCAAACCGAAGTTGAGCTGAACCACACCAAGGTGCAACTGCACCACAAGCCACCCTAAGGGACGGATACACGACAACAGCAACGACAATAAACAAATAAGTAATCCGCCACCCTAGGTGGGTCGAACGTCGTAGGCCTCGTGACAAACTCGTGACAGCAGTCTTCTGGAATTCGGAGGAAGAGTGACGAGAAAGAAGAGTCGTTAAACAGATCCATTCTACCGTCTGAATAAGCTTGACCATTTATTTCCCCAAGACCTCATTTTATATTAGAGGGAAAGAAAAACAAAATAGGGAAGCCTCTCCTATTTAGGTTTTTTCTTTCCCTATTCCCCTATCCTCTTTATAATCTATTGTGAAGGAGAGAGAGAGACGAGAGAGAAAGATTAGGAAGATGGAACAAGAACAGCTTTGGCTTCGTTATCTTGAGGTCTACACGTCCGAGCAGCAAACCTTCAACGACTGCGAATATTTAATAGCGGGTCTACTTTTTCAAGAAATACGAGCCACCATTGTCACCCTTAGTAAGGATGACCATGCGGACGATTCTCTACAATGATGTAGATTACTCTAGATCCCTTCCATGAAGATGAGAGCTTATCTTCATTATCTGAAAAGGTTTTGGCGTGGGGATATTCTATGGAAACGTTATGAGGATCTTTACAACAAGATTAAATCGGGTGAGTCTACTAAAGAGAATGAATCCGAGTTTCTCAAGACGGTCTTAGAACTCGGGCGGATCTGTTACAGACCTCGGACACCACAAGAAGCTACTGCTGCTACTGAGGCTTACATGACTTATTTACTAATGCAGATGAAAATCCTGTTACCTTCAGCACAACTCTTTTGGAGAGAGCCGTTCTAATGCTTGAGGGGGATAGCTTATTACCCACACACGTTTCTGCAGTATGAATATAAACGAATGTAACAAAAGAATCCTATGCTTGTAAATAGGTTGTAAGAGAGGAGCGAAGACACATACTTCACACACAGACACCTCACACCTCCATTAATATACGCGTGGATACTTAATTGCGCGAAGACGCTATTCATTTTATTTTAAGGTTGTTAGGTCATGTAGGGGGGGAAAGGGTATACATAGTTCTATAGTGTCCACGGTAGAAATGTCCACAGTACGAAGCCGGTGCGAATATCAGGCTCCGAACAGCTACACGCGGTCCTGTAATTCGCAGGCGTCGATTGGCGGCGGTATCAGGCTCCGAACAGCTACAACGCGTTACTGTAATTCCCAGGCGTCGATTGGCGGGCGGTAACCTGAAACAACAACAAACATCTTTTAGGATTCACGGGCGTTTGCTTCTGGTTGTAACCTGAAAAAAACAACATGAGTAAGAATAAGCAAGAACAAAAAATTAAGTACTGGCAAGTACAACAGCTGCCAACAAGAGACAACAAACCATCTCCTTACAGACTGATCGACGGGCCTCCTCCTCCCGTCTTTCCATGTAGCCACTCGTCTAGAACCACGGAAGGTCTTGTAAGCACGGCGACTGAAACACAAAGAAAGAAACTGTCATACGTGGGCTCGTTAAGATAGAAACAACATGACATAAACAATAAATACTGAATCGGGTTGGTCAGGAAGGGGAGGTCTGCTAAGCACGGCACCTGAAACAAACAAAGTCCAAGATTTAAAAAAACTAACAACAAGAACAAACACTAAAATACGGGCTTAAGACGAGTCGTATAAGGCTACTTGGTGCCACTAAGCAGTACCCATAAACGTCACTAATGAGACAGAGAGACAGACAGACAAAAGGAGAGCTGAGTAGTCCAAGTAAACTGAGAGTGCCGATCGGGTTGGTCGGACATGGGAGGTCTGTCAAGCACTGCAGCTGAAACAAACAACAGTCAAAGATTAACAAAGAGAGCCACAGCAAGAACAATCAACACTTACTAAAAAAAAAAAAAAGGGGGGGGGGGGGCGAAAAAAGGGGGGGGGGGGGGGGGGGGGGGGGGGGGGGGGCGACGGCCTGGTCTTATAAGCGCAGCAAACATTTGTTTTTCATGCAGATTTTGTTGACAGACAGAGGCGCCCTTTTGACAAGCAGAGATGGCGTGCATTTGTGTCACTATCTTGAGAGCATGCGAACACATAGGGCCACGTTCTAAACTCCCAGGACGGAGCCACTCCCCCAGTACTGTATATAACACAAATCTGCTTGGTGCGCACTAGAGCACATCCCTGCATCCTGACCACCAGCATCAAACAAATACAGAGTCGGGTTTGGACCTCAGCCACTCTAGCGTGGAAAAGTGTAATAAAGACCGGGCAGTAACCCCCCCCCCCCCTTTTTTTTAAACAAAACAACATCGTTTATTGCTGCTGTTACAACCACTGTTACTGCTACACCTACACCTTTCGTATTGAGATTCCGCTAAATACAGAGGCGCCCTTTGAAAAAAGCAGAGGTGGCTTACTTTTATTGTCACTATCTTTTGCAAGTAATGCGAACATATTGAGGCCACGTTCTAAACTCGCAAGACGGAGCTACTCCCCTTTTTGTATTTTTTTTGCTCATCTCAAGAAAAACAAAAACGTGTGAGGTCATGCAGATTAAGCGGCATCGTAACAACGTTACTATTACTTTAAACGAATATTAAGAAAAAGAGGCACTTACCCGTTTTTTCCTCGTCTTACCCTGTTTTTTTTTTTCCTGTACCGTAGTGTACCTATTGTCAGGGTAAAAGCACAAGACAACAATCCACCAACGAAAGAGCCGAGATAAGGGCTTATTATCAGATAAATGTAGCAGCAAACAGAGCAGATATAAAGATGCAATTAACAGAGTAGACATGCAAGACGAAGCATTGCAGAGCAGAGCAGACATGCACCACAATGTAGCATTGCCAAAAAACAGTGCACCATGACCATAAAAAGCACAGAGTTACTCCATGAAAGAAGAAGCACCACCACCACAACAACAAATGCGCAGGTACTGGCTTTTATTTGATTTGAGGGAAAGAGGAATAAAAACTGGGGAGGGGGGGGGGAAGGAAAAAAAACCGATGGGAGGGGGGACAATGGGGAAAAACGTCTACTAAAATACTACGTGGGGGTGGGGTATAAGGGTTAATCTTTTCCCTCCCCCCATCTACAGTCTTCTTGATCATCATGCTTGCAGTTATACTGTCCTATCTCTCTCTGACCATTTCGCCATCGTAAGACCCAACAAGGAGCACACTATCGCTCTTGGCAAGGCATTTCCCAAGAAGCTGGGCCAAGAGTACCTCCCTCTCCTGTCCGACGTCAGGAAGGCTTTTGGCCCTGAGAGGTTCGCCGGTCAGAAGACAGTGGTCCTTCATAGGTGGTGGGGCGGCTGTGGCTCACGCCCCGGGTTGACGTCTACTTACAATGACATGGACGTGTTCGTGCTTTGCTCTTCCTCGGAGCTCGTCGAAGCCATATGTACTGAAATTCTGTGGAAGGGGTCCAAGAAGGAGAAGAGCTTTACAAGCTCCTCTTGGCCTCCGAGCCCTCGCCTTTAACGAAGGCGGCCGGCTGCTTGAGGGTCGTCAACGCTCACAAGGTGCCTACCAATCTATGGAAGGAGGTAGGATATTTCACCCAGTTCATCCTGTGCTACTGCCCCGATTTACACAAAACAACGCCCGACGAAACCGCCATTCACGAGTGGATGAAGACCTTCGACATCGACATCTCTCGGTGCTACGTCCACGAGTTCGAAGAAGAGGCCATATTACATGAAAATGGCCCCCCCCTCCGTGGCCGTCAGCCTGCAAATCCTCCCTCGCAACCCTAGGGCTTCCATCATCAAGCCGACTCTGGAGAGGCTGGCCGAGGGAAAACTGACCTCCTTGGACCTCAAGACCCTGGATCGCATGCTCAAATACGAAGAGAGGGTCTTCTGGAGTCGCTGGACGATCGCGGAGGTCAGGGAGGCCGACCGGCTCGACCTGCTACGCAACATCGTCAAGAAGGCGGCGCTGTTCATTAGGAAGGAGCAAAAACTCTTATTGCGCCGTTCGAGGAGGAGCCTACCTGCATGTGCTATCTGGAGCGTAAGAACGAACGCCGGCTGTCCGAGGCTGTGAGAAAAGGGCCCCGGGTACTGCCGCAGAGAACTGGTTCTGTTTACTCCCAGTGCTTGTGGGGTGGAGGCGTCGGGGAGATAAAATGAACAAAAGGAGGTTTTTGTTCATGTCTCTCTGCTAGTTTGAGAGTGAGCAATCTCTCTCTCTCTATGGAAAACCTTAACCAATAATAAAGAAGGCTTATGACTATGCGCGTCAAGAAGCGTGTTTGTTTCCAGACGTGCTAAGATCAAACACACAAAGACAAGAGACAGAGAGAAACACTCAACTGGGAGTCCAGTCTTTTTTTTTTCTCTCTGTCTCTGTAAACACAAGGAAAAAGACACAGTTACCACTGCTTGTACAGACAGACAGACAGAACACACACACACACACACACACACACACACACCCCACACACACACACACACACACAACACACACACACACACACACACACACACACACACACAGAGAGAGAGAGAGAGAAGAGAAAGAAGAGAAAGAGAGAGAGAGAGAGAGAGAAAAGAGAGAGAGAGAGAGAGAGAGAGAGAGAGAGAGAGAGAGAGAGAGAGAGAGAGAAATAAAAAGAAACATCACTGGAGATGGGAAGAAAAGATTGTTATTCCCGAACAGTCAACAGGCGTGACGCAGAGGGGGTGGAGAGGGGACGGCAACGGTAAGAGAATGTGGCGATGTTAATAATATACTGGGGGCGGGAAAAAGAGAGACAGAAAGAGACGAGAGCGAGCGAGAGAGAGCGAGCGAGAGAGAGAGAGAGAGAGAGCGCCCTTCCCATCAAGGAAGGCAATTATTTACTGTTCAGCGTAGACTTCGGTAAACCTTACCCCATCTATCCCATAGACATCTATAGGCTATAACAAAGCCGTCGTCGCTCTACCGAAGCTTCATTCATGTTTAACAATGGCTAGTCGCAAAAGAACGTATAAGGAAGCCATTGTTGAGTGGGACAAGGTGATCGGACCCTGTTTTTCATTTCATAAACGCTTCTGTACCAATGAACACGGATGTGAGTACTGCGCCGACTGCGTGGTAGCCGACGCCGAGCGAGACGTGTACGTGTCCAACAAACGTCGTCGTCAGCACAATCTGGATGTACACGTGGAGGTCGATGACGAATATGACGATGACGCTGATGTACCTGAGAATCCTATTGCGATCCCTGTAAAAAGGGGGGCCGTGAAGATTCGTTCTATGCGTTGGTTCGACGACAATGGCGTGGGTCCTACAACGTTCGACAGGGTGCCTGGCCACGTGAGGATCAGACTGTTTGCTGTTTTTTGGGGAGTCGTCTGGAGAGTACATCGATGAGTGGCGTGGTCTTTTGGGTTTCCTCGCAGCCTACTGCATCCCTATATATCTTTTTCCCAGAAGGGAAAGCTACTGACAAACATTTGTTGAAGTTTACTCGGTCCTATGTTAAGGGACAGGCGGTTCACTCGCATCTACCCGCAACTGCCCGAGTACGACGACGAAAAGGAGATCTACCGCAAGGCGTTCTACAACCGCGCGGAAGAGATGACGCCCGGGGTTTGAGCGTCCGATTGTTGACCTGATTCAACGGTACAAGGACAGTTCGGTGGAGGGATGTGAGGCTATTGACTACGCCTTCTTTTTCAGTGAAGGGAGTGCTGACTGCCAGCTGGATGACGGGAGGTTCTATGACGGCGAGTCCCTTGGGCGCCCAAGCCTGTGACCAAGCCTGCAGCGTCTACAAAGTTGTACCACAAGCCTACAAAGGTGTACCCTAAGCCAACAATAAATTGGAACGGTTTCAGGATCCCCAAGAACAAGTGAACTCTTTACACAGAGATAGAAGTTGCAAGATGTTGAGGGACATAATGAAATTGAAATATAACAGTTTTTACGTGCCTGCGTGTGTGGGTCTGCGTGAAGCAGAACATGACAACAGAGAGGGGAGAGAGAGGAGAGAGAGAGAGAGAGAGAGAAGAGAGAGGGGAGAGAGAGAGAGAGAGGGGGAGAGAGAGGAGAGAGAGAGAGAGAGAGAGAGAGAGCCAGAGTTAAAACTACCTATGAGAAGAAGTAATTGCGTGGAAGAATGAAGCTCTGAGAGTGATCTCCCCTCTGACCGGAAATGGTCTGAGAGTGATCCCCTTCCCGTTTTTGAAGATGGCGGCACTTCCGGGAAAAATTAAAAAACGATTTGCAAAAACGATTCGACATTTTTTTTTTTTCTTCTCCAGAGAAAAATGAAAGAGAGAGAGAGAGAGAGAGGAGAGAGAGAGAAGAGAGAGAGAGAGAGAGAGAGAGACAGAGAGAGAGAGAGAGAGAGAGGAGAGAGATAGAGAGAGAGAGAGAGAGAGAGAAAACAGACAGCTGGAGACACACCACACACACACGTACACACACACACACACACACACACACACAACCCCACACACACACACACACACACACACACACACACACACACACACACACACACACACAAGAGAGAGAGAGAGAGGAGAGTGAGAGAGAGAGAGAGCGAGAGAGTCACACCGATGCGAGGCGGTGCAACCTGAGACGGTGCAACCTGTCGGAGACGTCAAGAGCGAATGCGCAGAGCACGGACAGTAACCTGTCGGCTCCGACAGTAACCTGTCTGTCAATGCAATCAACCTGTCGGAGACGTCAAGAGCGAATGCGCAGAGCACCGACAGTAACCTGTCGGCTCCGACAGTAACCTGTCGGAGACGTCAAGAGCGAATGCGCAGCTGACAGCTATTTCCCTTCCAAGAGCAGGCTTTCCCCTTCCATTTCCCTTCCAAGAGCAGGCTGTACAGCGTGAGATGAGATCTTCTGATGGGGGTAGGGGTCAGCGGAGATCGTATGCTTGTCCAAGAGACTCTAGAGATCTTTAAGTCTAGACACTGGAGATCTTTAAGTCTTGTCGGAGAGACGTCGGAGAGACTCTGGAGATCTTCTAGAGAGAGAGAGAGACAAGGAGAAGCGAGAATTTGACTGAGAGAAAGAAAAGAAAGTGAGAGAGAGTCCGTCTGTCTGTGTGTGAGCACAGACTCACACTCGGAGTGAGACTGAGAGAAAGAAAAGAAAGAAGAGATGTGAGAATTTAAGTCTGAGAGAAAGAAAAGAAAGTGAGAGAAGAGAGAGAAAGACTAGCCGACCCGTTCAGTCATCTCAATACGGTAATATTTTCCCTCCCGCATAGGCGCATCAAGGACGGTAAATACGGTAGTGGGCGGCCCAACACTGCACGGCGCATCAAGCAGAGTAAATACGGTAATATTTCCCTTCCAAGCGTGTCTCTCGCTCTTTCTCTCTAATATTTTCCCTCCATTCACAGCCGAGAAGGATGTTAAGTCTTTAGTGGCTGTCTGTCTGTCTGGGAGATTGAGGCAAGAGCGAATGCTCAGAGCACCGACAGTAACCTGTCGGCTCCGACAGTAACCTGTCTGTCAATGCAATCAACCTGTCGGAGACGTCAAGAGCGAATGCGCAGAGCACCGACAGTAACCTGTCGGCTCCGACAGTAACCTGTCGGAGACGTCAAGAGCGAATGCGCAGCTGACAGCTATTTCCCTTCCAAGAGCAGCATTCCCTTCCATTTCCCTTCCAAGAGCAGGCTGTACAGCGTGAGATGAGATCTTCTGATGGGGGTAGGGGGTCAGCGGAGATCTTATGCTTGTCCAGAGAGACTCTAGAGATCTTTAAGTCTAGACTCTGGAGATCTTTAAGTCTTGTTGGAGAGACGTCGAGAGACCCTGGAGATCTTCTAGAGAGAGAGAGAGACAAGGAGAAGCGAGAATTTGACTGAGAGAAAGAAAAGAAAGTGAGAGAGAGAGTCTGTCTGTCGGAGACGTCAAGCGCGAATGCGCAGAGCACCGACAGTAACCTGTCGGCTCCGACAGTAACCTGTCGGAGACGTCAAGAGCGAATGCGCAGCTGACAGCTATTTCCCTTCCAAGAGCAGGCATTCCCTTCCATTTCCCTTCCAAGAGCAGGCTGTACAGCGTGAGATGAGATCTTCTGATGGGGTAGGGTGTCAGCGGAGATCTTATGCTGTCCAGAGAGACTCTAGAGATCTTTAAGTCTAGACTCTGGAGATCTTTAAGTCTTGTCGGAGAGACGTCGGAGAGACTCTGGAGATCTTCTAGAGAGAGAGAGAGAGACAAGGAGAAGCGAGAATTTGACTGATAGAAAGAAAAGAAAGTGAGAGAGAGAGTCCGTCTGTCTGTGTGTGAGCACAGACTCACACTCGGAGTGAGACTGAGAGAAAGAAAAGAAAGAAGAGATGTGAGAATTTAAGTCTGAGAGAAAGAAAAGAAAGTGAGAGAGAGAGAGAGAGAAAGACTAGCCGACCCGTTCAGTCATCTCAATACGGTAATATTTTCCCTCCCGCATAGGCGCATCAAGGACGGTAAATACGGTAGTGGGCGGCCCAACACTGCGCGGCGCATCAAGCAGAGTAAATACGGTAATATTTCCCTTCCAAGCGTGTCTCTCGCTCTCTCTCTCTCTAATATTTTCCCTTCCATTCACAGCCGAGAAGGATGTTAAGTCTTTAGTGGCTGTCTGTCTGTCTGGGAGATTGAGGACAGTCAGACAGACAGACAGACAGAGGAGACGCATAGTAGAGACAGAGACAACAATTCCAGTAGGAAGAAGACGAATTACTGTCATGAACTGAGTTGTATGGTGAACTTCTTGGATTCTAGTTGTACAGAACTTCTTTTTTTAAGGTGGTTAATTATGCGATTGACAGGATTTAAGAAGACAGACAGACACACACACACACACACATACAGGATTTAAGTACACAGGATTTAAGTCTAGCAGAGAGGACTAGATTAAGTCTAGCAGAGAGGACTAGAGTCTAGCAGAGAGGACTGCAGGATTTAAGTCTAGCAGAGAGGACTAGACTCTGGAGATCTTTAAGTCTGACTCATTGCTGCTGGCTGTCTTTCTTCAATAACAGAAGAACAACGCCTCTAAGAGGCCACATATGGAATATTCGGGTTCCGTGCGATCCCCCAGAAGAACATAGCCTTCATGAGGTCGGGTTCCGTGCGATCCCCAAGTACTGGTTTGATGTATTTCAATTTGTCTTTAAAAACCTGGGGGATGGGTAAGCCATCAATATTTCCCTCCCTGACGTAACCCCAACCTAGATGCTTGGAAACCTCTCGCAAAGCTAGTTTCTGCAAAGAATGCGGTCGTGACGCTTTACGGGACAGAAAATCTCTGATCTTGGGGCTTTCCCGGGGGTGAGTGTCGGGCACCATTGACCTGAGCCTGTAAAGTTCCGTCTTGGTGGTTAGTCCGGCCCGATAGAGAAACTCGACCACGTCGTACTCGTGGTGTTTTGACTGCCGTTCCCATGAGCGTGTTGTACGGCAAATCCGACCCGTTCCCCTGATTGGGAAATGCTAAAAAGACGCCCGCCCTTTGTGCCACGTAAAGACATTGGCTCGCCATGTAAATACATTGGTTCTGTGTGGCTCCCAAAAGAAATAAAATCCTGACCTTGTTCTGACAACATGCTGGACTAGTTCGTAAAGTAAATTAAATTCTTTCCGCTTGAAAGCCTCAGACACTTTCCATCTGACGCCTTCTGCGTTTGAAAACAGAAAACATTCAAACTTTAGGTAATCTGCATTCAGTATGACGAGTTTTAATTTCGGAAAAGTTGATAGGAGACTTTGTTTGTTGAACAACGCTCTATCACCACTTTGTAGAGTTCAAGCTTTGGATAAGTCGACGGAGCATCGGTTGTCATTCTAAAAAGAAGATAATTCATGAACTCGAAATCGGGATTAAGATCCAACAGTTTCCAAAGCGTGGACCACGCGTTTTGCTGGATAAAATAACCCGTAATTTGACCGCTCAGGTCGTGCCAGAGATCACGCGTGAATATTTCGTCCAGTTTGTTGAAGTACAGGGTTGCCATTCCTAGACAGCGATACGCATAATTTTCACGGCAGGTACTGAGGAAAGAATCAACATGGGACTCTGGAACATAGTGGAAGAGCAGCTCAATATCCTCGTCATGTAGATTCAATTCCGCCTGTCTAATACGCTCTGGTGTCAACCACTCAGAGGCCATCCTTTGCGGCTTACTTTTGGATCCGTTCTTCTTTATATGTTTTCTTTTCTTTTCTTTCCCCTTCCCAATTGGGATGGGGGAGGAAAAAAAAAACTTCCCCAGGGCCGCCTACTTCCTATCGGGAGACTCTGGAGATCTTTCAGTTACCAGAAAGACCACAGATCAGGACTGATCGGCGAAACGTCGGAGAGACGAACTGAACAGAAGCGCTTCACTGAGAGCGACGCTACAACAGATACGAAGTGAATCTGACTCGACTGAACGAAGAAAGACTAGTATCATATTGCTCTGCTCTTTTGCATTGTATCTGATTTGCTATATCAACATTGCCAGGTGGAGTCAGAATTATACCTGACTACAGAACGAAGCTGCTTAGTTGGTGACTAACAATGGCTCCCCATAACCGCCAAGGACCGGCGATCGGTATTGACCTGGGCACCACGTATTTCCTGCGGGGGGGTGTTCCGCAACGGCCAGGTGGAGATCATTGCAACGACCAGGGCAGAGAACCACAACCCAGTTACGTGGCCTTCACGGACACAGAACGCTTAGTGGGGATGCTGCCAAAAACCAGGCCGCCATGAACCTCAAAACACCGTGTTCGACGCCAAGCGACTCATCGGCCGCCGCTTCACCGACAGCAGCGTGCAGAACGACATACAGCACTGGCCCTTCAAGGTGGTCAGCGACAGCGGCAAGCCCAAGCTTCGGGTGGAGTACAAGGGGGAGCAGAAGAACCTGGCCCCCGAGGAGGTCAGCTCCATGGTGCTGGCAAAGATGAAGGAGACGGCAGAGGCTTACCGGGGTCAGCAGGTGACCGATGCAGTCATCACTGTGCCGGCTTACTTCAATGACACTCAGCAACAGGCCACCAAAGACGCCGGAGTCATCGCAGGCCTCAACGTGCTGAGGATCATCAATGAGCCCACGGCTGCAGCCCTGGCCTATGGTCTGAACAAGAACGTGAACAAGGACGTGACAAGAACATCCTCATCTTTGACCTGGGTGGAGGGACATTTGATGTGTCCATCTTGACCATTTCTGAAGGGTCTCTTTTCGAGGTCAAGGCCACGGCAGGTGACACACATCTCGGAGGTGAGGACTTTGATGACCGCATCGTGAAGCACTTCGTCCAGGAGTTCCAGCGTAAACACAAGAAGGACATCAGCAAGAACGCCAGAGCTCTGAGACGACTTCGTAACAGCATGTGAACGTGCCAAGAGGACCCTGTCAGCAGCGCAGAGGCCACTGTGAGATTGACTCCCTGTATGAAGGCATCGACTTCTACACCCGCATCACCAGGGCCAGGTTCGAGGAGCTGTGCGCAGACCTGTTCCGTGGCACTCTGCAGCCCGTGGAACAGGCCTGAGGGACGCCAAGATGGACAAGCGGCAGATCCATGAGGTGGTGCTGGTGGGCGGGTCCACCCGAATCCCCCGCATCCAGAAGATGCTG
Source organism: Conus ventricosus (assembly GCA_018398815.1). NCBI lineage: Eukaryota > Metazoa > Mollusca > Gastropoda > Neogastropoda > Conidae > Conus > Conus ventricosus. The sequence continues at coordinate 28,868 of JAFLJL010006554.1, forward strand.
CAGGAGTTCATGGGCGGGAAGGAGCTGAACAAGTCCATCCACCCTGATGAGGCTGTGGCCTATGGGCCGCGGTGCAAGCTGCAGTACTGAGTGGTGACAAGAGTGAAGCCATCAAGGACGTCCTTCTAGTGGACGTCGCTCCTTTGTCTTTGGGCATCGAGACTGCCGGCGGGGTCATGACAAAACTGGGTGGAACGCAATCACCACCATCTCCACCAAGACCTCGCAGACCTTCACCACTTATGCCGACAACCAGCCCACCGTCAGCATCCAGGTGTACGAAGGAGAACGTGCCATGACCAAAGACAACAACCTGCTGGGCAGGTTTGAGCTGACCGGCATTCCTCCAGCTCCACGCGGCATTCCGCAGATCGAAGTCTCCTTCGACATCGACGCCAACGGCATCATGAGGTGACAGCCCAGGACAAGAGACGGGCAAGTCCTCCAACGTCACCATCAAGAATGACAAGGATCGGCTCAGCAAGGAGGACATTGACCACATGGTCGGTGAAGCGGAGAAGTTCAAAGAAGTGATGACAGGCAGCGGCAGTGTATTGAGTCCCGTAACAAACTGGAGTCCTACGTGTTCTCTGTGCGACAGGCGTTGAATGATGCCGGGGACAAGCTGAGCACGGAGGACGCCAGCAAAGCCTGTGAAGACGCCCTGACCTGGCTGGACAGCAACTCCCTGGCCGACAAGGACGAGTATGACCACAAGCTGCAGGAGCTGCAGAAACTCTGCTCGCCCCTCATGACCAAGATCCACCCACGGGAGGCAACTCCGCCTCCTTAGACTCCCAGGAGGTTGTGGCCCGACAGTTGAGGAAGTCGACTGAAATTGTGATCGTAAAGTCGCTGAGTGACAGTGAGTAACTCGAGATGACCGGTGGTAAACGTAACTTTTGTGCATTTTCTCGCTGTACAGACACTATGTCCATATTTAGTTGCAGAGTTTGTTAGGTGGATCTGCTCTATACTTTATGTACACTATGTACCATTCTGAAAACTGAGATGTACACTATGTACCATTCTGAAACTGAGATATACTTTATGTACACTATGTACCATTCTGAAAACTGAGACAGTTTATCATGGATAAACTAACTGTTGGGTAACATGTCCCTGTTCTACTTTTATTTCAGTCAGCCTTTGTGTTCATCATTCTGTAAATAAAAAATGATATGCTGTAAGAAATGCCGCATATGCTTTCACTCCCTGTCCCCAGCGTCCCGATAAAGAAAATAAATGAACAGAACGTAAAATGGACTGTATGTTTTCTCTGTGCGTGAGCCTTTAATTCTCTCTCTCTACTCTCTTTCGGTGTCTGCGAGCGTGTGTCGTACGCTGTGCTTCTCTCTCTCACTCTCTCTCTCTCTCGCTCTCACTCTCTCTCTCTCTCCATACACACACACACACACACACACACACACACACCACACACACACACACACACAGCCCACACACACACACGCATACACACACACACACACGCACACACACGCACAGAAAGAGACGGCCAGAAAAAAAAAAGAGAAAAAAGAAAAGACAGAGAGAGTTAGGTGTGCGTGCATGCGTGCATACGTGTGTGTGCGTGTGTGCATCTGTCAGAGGGCGCGTGTGCTTTGCTCAGGATTTTCAGAGAAATAGGGAGAAAAAAAACAAAAACCAAACAAGAAGAAGAGTCTTCATTTTTATTATCTTATTATTTGCTTGCAGACAATTTCCAATTTATGGTAACAGAAAGAAAAAAAAAGAGAGAGAGAGAAAGAAAGGGGAAGAGAGACAGACGCATATTAGAGACAGAGACAAGAGAAATAAAGAGCCTTCTAATCTTTCCCTACAGCCCATGCAGGCAGCCCATCAAGGAAGGTAATTGCAATAGCGACCGCCGTGGCTTATCTTTTCCTGCCCATGTTGCACAGCTGCTGCGTAATGACCCTCTCCCCCACGCTCTCTCTATCCCACCCTCATCTTCCCTTCCCATTGCGCAACTGTGGTTGCACAGCTGCGGCGAACGACCCTCTCCCCCCCCCCCCCCCCCCTCTCTCTCTCCATCCCGCCCTCAGCTTTCCCTTCCGTGCCTAGGGGCCCTCGGAGAACCAAAAAGAGCCAAAACACTCAAACCCAAAATAAACACAGACACTTAGACAGAAAACCTTCATTAACGGCATCTTACACAAAATTGCCATACGTAGTATACATTAAGCACAACATTGCTGGTCTATGTATATAACATAAGGTACATGAACACATCCATGGTTCTTTTCGTCAGGACAATCCTCAAGGCAATCATGATAGGAATGTTCGTACGTCGGCTAAAATCGTCTTTTTACAATAAGGGCAAACATCTAGGGACTCGCCACAGGGCTGACAGTACAAAACATGACCACAAGGAAGCAGTGTCAAACTAACGGGTCTCTGTTGACACAACCGACAAAGGCTTCGTTTTTTTAACAGCTGGTTTTCTATCCTTAATGCCTCTAGCCTTCCGAGTAGTGTCTTTTTTTCCTTTAATGTCTCAACGCTTCGGGGTACAGTCTTTTTCTCCAACAAGAACGTCAGCAGAGACGTCGCAGTAACTTCACCTTTACGTTTTGAAAGGTACTCACATGTTGACAGAACAAGATCTCTTGAAAATTCATTCAAAAAAAGGACAGCTTCCACGGGAGCGGGGTATTGCTCTTTTGAATCCATGTCGTAAATACTAGCCGGGGAAGGGAGATTGAAAGTAGACAGGCGGCGTGACAGGCGATCAAAGACTGTCAATATCGCCCAGCCTCTTGGTGTGATCTGTCTTGTTTATGACAGAGCTTGTCAAGCGAGAAGAGAATGGATCAAATTGATTTTTTTGGAAACAGTGTGGAAAGCTCTCACGTGCCGCCGCTGACGGCCGATCTGACTAAGCTAGGGAATGCTAACGTTCGCAGCATTTGTGTGGTGAACAATGAACAAAAAAAAACAATAACCAACAACCAATCACATAAATATAGACAAATGACATAGCATTTTACTAAGCTACAAACCATATAAACGGCATCAGACAACAGATATACACAGCGTATAGTCAGCCACCAACTTTAGGTCATTGGGGGCAAAATGTTCCCAAACAGTGACAGTTCAGCTTCGTGTCAACTTGACCCGACAGAGAGAGCGCCACACACCAGACAAACTGCGTCTAACCACTCGAGATCTCCCAGACGGCGTCTAAAAGTAGCATGTCCGCCGAGTTTGAAGCACATGTGTAAAAGTAGCAACTCTATGAAGCACACCGTCTCGTATTCCACCACTGTTTAGTGCAGAGAGCGCTGCTTTTTTGACGCAGCACGTGAACCGCGGCAGGCGTCACACCTAAACTCCTTCAGTATATACGTTTCACTGTACAAGTACCATCACCAAAATATTTACAGAACTTCACTTCAGTAAGCGGAAAGTATTTGCCACAAAAAAGGCAAAGGTTAATCCTGTATACACATGGTTGTTTATTGCCGTGTGTGTGTGGCATAAAGATAACGTCTACTTTTGGGCACCATAGCACTGAAGTTGTTTAAATGTTCCACTCCTCATAAAAAAGTCACTTTATCACCCCCTGAAAATGTTTCAGCTTTTATCGTATCCACAAAACAATCACATTGTCCTTGAGGTGTCACCACTTTGGTCTGCGTATTGATGTGAAGACGTCAGTTATGAGCATTCATGTCATATATAAAGGGGGATAGAGAGTGGAAGAGGGAAAAAAATAAAAATGGAAGGAGGGAGGGGAAAAAAATTCTCGTCTCTCTCTCTCTCTCTCTCTCTCTCTCTCCTCCCTCTTTTCTCTCTCTCTCTCTCTCTCTCTCTCTCTCTCTCTCTCTCTCTCTCTCTCTCACACACACAACACACACACACACACACACACACACACACACACACACACACACACACACACTTAGACGACTTCGGGTTGAAGAATCGTTGTTGCCAGCTTAATCACGCCTTCATTCAGGCTTCTAGTGTTCTCAAGAGTTCCCTTCAGCTGTACAGCTAGCCACTCCAGCAGTCTCAAACGTCTCTGCAAGCAGGCGTTTTCAACAACGAGACGGTTTGCCGCTGGCGCCAGGTGTTCCAACTCTGCTACGCGTTTCCGCAAGTTGGTGTTGTCAAGAAAGAGACGCTTTGCCACTGTCCCGAGCATTGTTAGTCTCTCGCTCGAAGACGAACGCCACTTCTTCCCTCTAGGTTCTTGCGGTACAGGTTCGGGCTGCGCAGGTTCGGGCTCTGGCAGCGGAGGTTCGGCCTCTGGCTCAAGTTTCACCACCACCACTTCATATGTGGTGGTGCCATCAGCAGACGGACACGAACATGGTCCGTCAACTTCAGTCCTGGCCTCCATATCTAAAACAGAGAAAGTAAAGAAAAAAAAATAGAGAGTATAAAAGCAATAATATACAGCACATAGAAGGGAGGGAAAGGAGGGGAGGGGGGGGGCAACCTACTCTACAATTTAAAAAAAAAAAAGATTTCAAAAAAAAGAGAAAAGAACTGTTGGATGCCTCGGGCACTCAAGCGTAAGACCAAGAGTACTGACGGGTCGGGCTGACATTACAACACCACCAATAACAATGACGTTCTAACACAACCCTAATGAGATTTTTTATTGACGTTCTAACATCAGCTGCTGCCTACCTCGGGGGGGGGGGGGGGGGGGGACGCGTTATTGCACATTATTGCCTAGCAAGCAGAGAGAGAGAGAGAGAGAGAGAGAGAGAGAGAGAGAGAGAGAGAGAGATGGACGAAAGAAAAGACAGACATATAAGAGAACCGCTACGGCTCAATGGGGCCTGCCGGGGGCTTTGTGGGGCTGGGTGCAATTATTGACGAAGGCGCCAGGTGCAGGAGCGACGATGATGTTGCAGTGGATAGAGTTAGGGACAGCGCATTCGCCGTGTTTGAAGTACGTAGTGTCTATGCACCAGCATCGTAAGCTCGGTCGTGTCGTACCGGCCCACCAGTTTCAGGTTAACACAATCCTGGTCCTTAATTACTCCCATGGTTTTTAATCAAGATTCAACTTACCCGTCAAACAGCCACAGCAACACAACAACAGCAAGTAAACTCTGTAAGGACTGTGTATGTATTGAAGGAAAAGGAAAAAGAGGGAAGAAATGGAAGGGAAAGAGACCCCCCCCACACACACACACACACACAAGAGAGAGCTGTATGTAGAGAGAGGGACAGAGAGAGAGCACAGTACTCAAGGCACATAACACAGTTGTTCATATATGTCTTATTTTATTCTGTACACTGAAATTTGCCATCCTTCGACACGTCAATCGCACCATAGTTTACTTAGGCTAGAGGGCTATAGCGTGGGAAAAATTTTCTCGGTCAGGCTGACGTCAGTGGGTTCAGAGAACCGTAGACCGTGCGTGTCAGAGTTTCTGCAATCTATGTGCTAAGATCAAAGACACAAAGACAAGAGACAAAGAGAGAAACAGTCTAGCACAAGGAGGGGCAGTCACTTTTTCTTTGGTGGTGAAACACAGAACCTGCCAAACCCCGCGTGTTAAGCTCAAACACACATAGACAAGGGACAAAGAGAAAATAGTCTAACTAAGAGAGAAACCAAACAAGGAGTCCAGTCATTTTGGAGGGGTGATCGGGGTCTTGCGTGCTAAGAGAAAATTTACGTAAAGCAAGAGATAGAGAGAGAAACAGTCTAGCACAAGAGAGGGCAGTCGCTTTTTTTCTTTGGTGGTCTAACACTGCAAACCTGCGTGTTAAGATCAAACACACAAAGAGAAGATACAAAGAGAACGGGGAGAGCGAGTCGGGTCGTCTTTTGTATGTGATCTAGCACTGAGTCTGGGGCCAATCTGCGTGCTAAGATAAACACACAAAACAAGAGACAAAGAGAAAAAACAGTCTAACACAACAAACATTACCAGACAACGAAAGAGAGTCTAGTCATTTTCAGAGAGCAAACATTACACAGCACAAGAGAAGACAGAGACAAGAGAGAGTAAGGCAAAGGTCATTACATCAACACTATTTTTTTTTTTTTTGGGGGGGGTTTAGCACAGCCCCTGGAAGTGATTCATCGTAACAAAGATAGCATCTGCTGTTAGGCACCAACACGCTGAAGTTATTTATATTCCACTCCTCGTCGTCAAAAAAGCTCACTTTATCCCCCTTTACAGAATTAAACGTTGACAGTTTCAGAAATGTTTCTGCTTTATCATAGCCGCAATGATCACATTTCCCTTGCACCGCGTATTCGGGTTTCACCACAACTCTGTCCGTACCGTCCCACGCGCCCGATGTGAACACGTCAGTCAGTCCCAGTCGGTCCACTTCAACAGCAAAGTGTCCAAGTTGAGGGCCGACGGCCTTATGGCGTGATGACGTACAGCTTGCAGTGGCGGCCGTGCTTGAGGTGTAACAAGAACTGCCGGGACACTCGGCAAGAGAGCCGCTGAGTCTCCTTGTTGTAGAGCTTCAGAGTATTGTCCCAGTCAAACACCACAGAGTTCATCTTCTATCATGTCATCGCAGATGTCCCTGTAGCTTGGATGTAGGACCAGAGAGTCTTGTAACAGGTAATGGTGCTGGCCATAGCATCAATAAAAAAAAACGTTTTATAATGAAAGGGGGAGGTGCAGGAGTGATGATGATAATGATGATGATGATGTGGTGGTAGCAGAAGAGAGCGCTAAGAGTAGCATGTTCGCCGTGTTTGAAGCACAATCATTTTGTCTAGCACTTTAAAAAGGAACGCATAACGTTATTGTCTGTACATTTGTCAATTGGGTTTTAATCAAAGGTTCAACTTACCTCTCAAAATGCCACAGCAACACAACAACAGAAAGTAAATCCGTATGTACTGACTGCACGGTGCTCAGTTGTACATATAGGTTCCGTGATTTTTTTCCCCTTCCCACTTTATTTTTCCCTCTCCCCCTGTTTTTTGCCTCCTGTGTTTGGAGCTGAGAAAAAAAAAAAAACAGAAAAAGAGAGGGAAGACAGTCACTCCTTCCCCCCCCCCCCTTTTTTTTTTTATTTGTTTTTTGTTGTTGGCAGTTGAGGTAAAGGAGAGCTTTGAATTAAAAATAAGGGGGGGGGGGGGGGGGGGGTTGGAAGACATAAACTGTAGGAAGAGTGTGAAAACGATGTAAAAAAAAAATTACCAAGAATGAATTTTTCGCTGTTGATGTTTATTTCAGTGTTCTCTCTGCTAGACTTTAATTCTCACGCGACAGACAGCTTTCCCGACTATCTGGTGTATGTGTGTGTGTGTGTGTGTGTGTGTGTCGCGGCTGGGAAGGGAATATTTAGACATTAAAGATCAGGTCACTCAAGGTCTCCGACAGACTGAACGAGTGTATTTACCTTCCTTGATGCGCTGCATTTAGACATTAAAGATCAGGTCACCTTGTTCTCAAATTCTCAAGCGATAGACAGCTTTCCTGACTATCTGGTGTGTGTGTTCGTTCGTTCTTCTGTTTAACGTCTGTTCACTTTGAGTGTGTGTTGGGGTGTGTGGTGTGTTGTGTGTGTGTGTGTGTGTGTGTTGTGTGTGGTGTGTGTGGTGTGTGTGTGTGTGTGTGTGTGTGTGTGTGTGTGTGTGTGTGTGTCTTAGATAGAGATGACTGAACGAGATCTCTGTCTGCAGTACTTGTCTCCGTCAGACACGCCTCGCATCTGCTTGCAGTTGTAATTACCTTCCTTGATGCGATGCCTCGGAAGGGAAAATATTTAGACATTAAAGATCAGGTCACCTGCATCGGCTGTGATATTAGGCGTCTGTGTCTCTTCTTTCTTTGTCTTGTCTTTCTAGTCTGTCTGTCTAGAGATCTTCTTCTCAGTCTCCGACAGCAGGGAAAGATTAGAAGGCTCTTTGTCTTTGTCTCTACTATGCATCTATGTCTCTTCTTTCTTTGTCTTGTCTTTCTAGTCTGTCTGTCTAGAGATCTTCTCTGCAGTCTCTCAGTCTCCGACAGCCTTCTCCTTCTCGACAGACTGGGAAGGGAAAATATTTAGACATTAAAGATCAGGTCGCCTCGCATCGTTGTGATATTTGTTGAGTTTTGAATTAAAAATTAGGGGATGGGAAGACATATTTACATACATCAAGGAACGACTGTAGGAAGAGTTTGAAAAACGATGTATAAAAAAAAACCCCACTTACCAAGAATCTCGCTGTTGATGTTTATTGACCAAATACATTTGGGTCTCTATGACCACGATGACTTTATTTCTCGGGTCCGCCGCATTCCGGAGGCAGACGTATATACTTTCCTCGGCGACTGCCGTCGACGTCGTGCTTATCGCACCCTCGTATTGGCAACCATTCATTTGAACAGACTGCATGAAGTATTCGCGCATAAGCTCTGGGATGGATTCGTCAATGACATCACGGCTTATTTAATCATAGAAGACATGTGGTCCACGCTTCGGAAACTGGTGGATCTAGGTCCAGACGATGAGTTTTTTGACAATCTACTTGACAACATGACACGGCTCGCTCCATTGACTGACAAAACCAAGGAACTCTACGAAGTGGTGGCGGACCGTTGTTCCCCAAATAAACTGATCGAGGCCTTTGAATACGTAATAATAAACAATAGTGAAGAAAAGCTTGAATAGTTTTTGTATTCAAGGGCAGAAGGCGTCAGGCAAAAAGTTGCAAAAGCTTTCCACCTGATACCTTGTCTCACCGGACTTGTTCACAGTATATGCATAGATAGGATGATGCCATCTTGTTACACAGACGACTACACTACTTATTCTCTCGATCTGGCTGAGGCGGCGGGCGTCTTTTCGGCATTTCCCATTCTTCAGAGAGAGAAAGCGTCCGATATCGCATTCAGTTCGGCCATGGGAACGGCGGTCAGATACTGCCAGTACGACCTGGTAGAGTTTCTCTATTGTAATGGAGCAAGCACCAAGAGAGAACTTTATTGGCTAAGTCGACACCCTCTGGTGATTAGCGACGACCAGAAACGATTTGTAGTGATTAGCAGGAACCCCCGGACGAGAGAATTTCTGTCCCAGGAAAATAATAAAATCAGAGAATTTCTGTCCCGCAAAGCCTCCCGACCGCATTCCTTGCAGAAACTAGCTCTGCAAGAGGTGTCCAAACATCTAGGGTGGGGTTACGTAAGGGCGACAAATATTGAGGGGTTACCAATCCCTAACATTTTGAAAGACAAGTTCAGACGCTGATTTAACCCATACCAAGAATGCTTGTTCAACTAACAACCTCTCTCTGTTATTCCCTTCTGTTATTTCTTTCCCTATGTTTTTTGTTGCTTTTTTCTATCCCCTCTAGTTTGCCTTCCCTCAATACAAGAGACCGAACGAACTAACAGAGTTGCCACGTCACCAGCCAATAACTCTTCTCCTTTCCCCCCTTTTTTTCCCTTTTCTTTCCCTTATTGGTTGCCTCCCCCCCCCCTCTTATTTCTTTCCCTTCCATTTATTTTTTACTTTATCAACTTCTCAGTGTGGATTCATTCCAGAAGCTTATGATGTGAGAACCACCATGTGTTCCATGAGGTCCGTGGCTGAAGATTACATCTGGTATTATTGAAAAAAAATGGGATTTTTTGGCCAAAGAAAGACTACGTTACGTGCAATAAAATTCAGAGTGCTATGAAACACCTTTGCGACGACATAGAATGCAAATACTTCAAAAAGAACAAACTCAGTTTGAGTGATACCACATTTCAGATTTTTAAGCGTGCGGTAGATGAGTTATTCCGGGATGGTATGAACAGGGGGAGGGTTGGAGTGTATTTTTACTACAGAGGTCAGTTTGCTCTACATGCTTTCCTAAAGTGTCCCGACTACATGGTTGTGCAATCTGTAATAGACTGGGTGCAATGTTACGCCGAGACAGTTCTCCAGCCTTGGATGATGGAAAACAAAGGTTGGGTTGGTTTTCTAGAATTCTATAACTGTTTGAACGACGAACGGGCAACAGGGTGCAATTGGAGTAAAATTGCTATGGGTGTTGCGACTGTGGCTACCTTCGTGTTGTTAGTATTAACAGTGTGTAGAAGAAGATGACTTGCTGTGTGAGCACAAGGAGGGAAAATGGAGGAACAGTAAGCAGACACACGCACACACAGACGCAAGAGAGATCTACGCAGTAGTAGTAAACATCACAGAGGCTGCCCGTATCCTGGGGTCAGGCTGGTACATGATGCGGAAATTGCCACTTTTAAAAATATTGCGCAATTGTATTCCATGACATCCTTTCAACCAGTCACATGATCCAAGTTTTCTCTTCCCATTGGGTCACAAGTTTTCCCCTTCCCATTGGCTCAATTTCTGAAACCAATGGAAGGCCAAGCATTGGTTCTGAGATAGGAATAAATACGGGTGTATGGGCAGAGGAAAACTAACTCCTCTTGCCTTAACGCCAACTGGACCAACTTGGACTTGGAGGAACTCTGTCTTCCCTAGAGCCAGACGAACTTCTTGCCTTAACGCCAACTGGACCAACTTGGACTTGGAGGAACTCTGTCTTCCCTAGAGCCAGACGAACTCAGCCCGTTCCAACGTTTCCTACAAAGAGCGTGAGTATGATGAGGTTTCTCCAATGTTTCCTGTAAAAGTGAGACCTGAGGACTTTCTCCGCTCGCTCCCTTGGTGTCCTGTTGCCTTCAGAGTACAAGCCGAATCTATCACAAAAGGTCGTTCGGATCATTGGAAGAAATTTTATAAAGACATTGAAAGTAATCTCACCAGTTTATCACAGTTCGGAATACATTCAGAAACCGTGAGTACTATTCTTAAACATTTAAGTTTGTTTAAAGACTCGCAGTTATCCGAACTTGTTTTTTCAGCAGAAATTTCTCAAAGACCACTCTCATTACTTGAATTTTTTTCAAAAACTGTGAGTGTTGAAAGTAATCCGATAGACAAAAACGGGCTTGGCTACCAAACCCTCGCAGTCAGTAAACTCCTTCTATCCATTTTTGTAGATTAATTTCAGAGGTAGAAGAAGTTCAAGAGGAAGAATGACTGACAGCGTTGAAAGCCGGCTTTAGACGCATCTTTTTAGGGCTTCCCAAGGACTTTCACATCTTTACGGAAAAGGACAAAGAAAGGTCACGGGAACATCGGAAAAAAAAACACAGAGTTTAAAATCAAAATTACCACAGAGAGTGGTTCAACCAGTTTGGGTGGGGAGGGTTGGCATAAATATATTTTGCCGGAGAGAAGCAGTTTCCGCGGTGGCTTCAACAGAATACATAAGTGGGCATATCCCTCAGGTTTCAAAACATTTAATTTCTTAAAATATTCATCGGCAGCAACTGATGATTTAAAAGCCTACGTCAGACGTTGCTGCCACTGGCAGGAAATTAAAGAAGAAAGGCAAGAGGAACCAACTAAAACGGAGGAAGTTGTTAGTGGTTTCTCAATGGAAACAGAGGCAGGGACCTCTACATACGACAACGTTTCTCCATTTAAGACAGAGGAGGAAACGGGGAATGAGGTTGACTCGCTCTGGCAGTATCTAGACTCTCTTCCGCAAGCAGACCCTCCTTCTGTACAAATCATCCCTCTCTGAAGCAGCCTCCCTTTCCCCCTTCATCGGCTTCGGGCACCTCTTGGGTCGCGCCCCTTCCTGGCCCCTCTGCCCCTTCTGCACGAGGCCAGCTGCAGGTGCAGGCACACGCTCCCGCGCCGCAGCTGACTGCTTTTTATGGTGCCCTGGACCAGGTCCCATTGCTGACTGCCCCCTATACCCTGATCAGCCAAGACCAGGTTCAGGCACCCACTCTCGCACCAGGCCAACTACTGACCATCCAAGACCAGGTCCAGGCGCCCACTCTCGCACCAGGCCAACTAGCCCAAGACCAGGTTCAGGCGCCCACTCTCGCACCAGGCCAACTACTGACCATCCAAGACCAGGTCCAGGCGCCCACTCTCGCACCAGGCCAACTAGCCCAAGACCAGGTTCAGGCGCCCACTCTCGCACCAGGCCAACTACTGACCATCCAAGACCAGGTCCAGGCGCCCACTCTCGCACAAGACCAGGTTCAGGCGCCCACTCTCGCACCAGGCCAACTACTGACCATCCAAGACCAGGTCCAGGCACCCACTCTCGCACCAGGCCAACTAGCCCAAGATCAGGTTCAGGCGCCCACTCTCGCACCAGGCCAACTACTGACCATCCAAGACCAGGTCCAGGCGCCCACTCTCGCACAAGACCAGGTTCAGGCGCCCACTCTCGCACTAGGCCAACTACTGACCCAAGACCGGGTCCTGGTGCAGGCACCCACTCCCGCACCAGGCCAACTACTGACCATCCAAGACCGGGTCCTTGTGCAGGCACCCACTCCCGCACCAGGCCAACTGCCGACTGCCCCCTATAACCTGACCGTCCATGACCAGGCACCCTCTACGTCGCTGGTGACTGCCCCTTATGGGCTAACTGCCCCTTCTGCGCCGGCCCAGGTGCAACCACATTATGCACCGGCCCAGCTGCCTCCTCCCTCTGTACAACCCTGGCAAGCTGCACCCTCGGCCCAACAGCAAGCCACGCTGCCAGGGCTACTACCCCCCGCACCGCTGCCTCCACCAATGCAGGGGCCCCTCTTCCTCTCCGAACCCTGGGCGCAACCCCCCCCCCCCCCCCCCCCCCCCGAGAGCAACCTCACCCCTCAGCACCGGCCCAACAGCAACCCCTCCCGTCCACATCGGCCCAGTTCCAAGCAGCCTGGCCACAACCACCTCCTTTTAGCGTAGAGTCTAGCTTAGCTGCATATAGTAGGTTTGTTAACGAAGAATTAGAAAACATTAACAGATTAGAGAGAATTTATACGACTAAGCTTCGCTATAATACTTTATTAAATAATCATTTTAGGAATCTTTAGTAGGACTGTTTCCTGCATGACTCTATGCTAGAAGGTTCTCCCTTGTACCTCGTCCTGCTTTTAGCAGACGTAAAGACTTTTGTAGCGTGCATGTATGCATGCGTGCGTGTGTGTGTGCATGTGTGCATGCGCGTGTGTGTGTGTGTACTTATGCAAGGTTATAATCTGCTCGACAGACAACAGCACCACGTGGTCAACAGAAGAACGAGAAAGACTGCCAGAGGAGAGGGAAAAAAAAAGAACGCAGAAAAACAAAATGATTGTGTGGCTGGCTGTCTGTCTGTTTGTCTCTCTTTCTCTCGCTCTCTTTCTCTCTCTTCTTTTTCTCTCGAAACAAAGAGGGCGAGGGCCAGCTATTATGGGTAATGTCCCAGAAACTATTTTCTGGGACGCGGGATTCGATTGGGGTGATCCCGATTCGGTTCCTCCTCCACAAGAGGAACCTCGGTCGGAACCCAGAGCCCGTCTCCATATTCAAGACCATTTCCCAGAGATTCGGACGTGGCTGGACGAGTGGGATAAATCTGAAATTCACGCGGCCCCTGATCACATTTTGTGGAAACGATATCTTGAATTCGTGCGGATAGCCCCTATTGTAGAGGATGCTATCAATAGATTATCCCCGGTGGAATGGAATATGGCATTTCCAACTTGGTTGGGCTACATATACAACCATGAGGACACTGAGGTCGCCCTAATTGAGAGGAGATTTATGCCCTCTCCGCTAGGGGGTTTGCAACAAGAATGTTTTAAAGTGCTTGTTGCTAACTGGCGCCTCCCTTGTGACGATTTACCACTTACATTACAAGGAGAGGTCATATACGCCAGGGCCGTGGATTATTATTTTGAGCGGGAAATGAAGAGATTCAGGCGCTACCGCTGGCCCCGATTGCTTTGAAGCGAGAGAGAGAGGGAGAGATGTACGAGTTCTGCGTGTCTGTGCGTGTGTGCGTACGTGTATGACTATCATGTATGTTGTTTATGTTAATAGAGAGAGAGAGTCTGTTGTCTGCGCGCTACCGCCATGTACAGATGTGTATATTGCCCACATTGTGATGAGAAATGCTATATGTATATTACTAATGTATATTATTCATTGTGTGTGTGTGTGTGTGAGAGAGAGAGAGAAGAGAGAGAGAGAGAGAGAGAGAGAGAGAGAGAGAGAGAGAGAGAGAGAGAGAGAGAGAGAGGAGAGGCGAGAGAGAGTCTGTTGTCTGCGTGCTACCACCATGTACAGATGTGTATAATATTGCCTGCATTGTGATGAGAAATGCTAACTAATGTATAATTATTCATTGCGAGAGAGAGAAAGAAAGAAATTACTGCTCTGGCTCTGGCGCTGAGGAAAATCTCTGCGCGCTACCACCATGTACAGATGTTTATATTGCCTCCGTTGTGCTGAGAGATGTTATAATTACCTAATGATTGGGAGAGAGCGAGAGAGAGAGAGAAAGAAAGAATTTACTGCTCTGGCTTTGGCCCTGAGGATAAGCGCGCTACCACCATGTACAGATGTTTATATTGCCTCTGTTGTGCTGAGAGATGTTATAAATACCTAATGATTGGTCAGAGAGCGAGAGAGAGAGAGAAAGAAAGAAATTACTGCTCTGGCTTTGGCCCTGAGGATAAGCGCGCTACCACCATGTACAGATGTTTATATTGCCTCCGTTGTGATGAGAGATGCTATAATTACCTACTCAGATGTGAAACCCAAAATAACGATTATGTGAGAGACCTCTGGCAGGAGGATTGGAACACCCAGACGAATAACAAACTGGAGTTCCTACTGCTCTGGCTTTGGCCCTGAGATAAGCGCGCTACCACACATGTACAGATGTTTATATTGCCTCCGTTGTGATGAGAGATGCTATAATTACCTACTCAGATTGAAACCCAAAATAACGATTATGTGAGAGAACCTTGGCAGGAGGATTGGAACACCCAGACGAATAACAAACTGGAGTTCCTCTCATCTACGTCTGGTGGTCGTAAAGAGAGAAACGGTTCTGTACCGGCTACACACCGGCCATTTCTACCTTTTAAAGAATAAAGAAGCTCTCTGGTATGTCATGCGCCACTCACGAAACATGTTCTTTTAGAGTGTTGGGACTTGCACGGTGTGAGACACAAACATTTTACAGCAGAGTCTATGAAGAATCCTGTTCAGGGATAATTTTACGTGGTGACCGCCCTGATGTGGCCCTTTGCGGTCGGCTGGGCTATAAGCAAGAGAGTGAGAAAGAAAGAAAGAGAGAGAGAGAGAGAGAGAAGAGAGAGAGAGAGAGAGAGAGAGTGTGGTGGTGTGTGTGTGTATGGGGTGTGGTGTAAGAGAGAGAGAGAGAGAGAGAGAGAGAGAGAGAGAGAGAGAGAGAGAGAGAGAGAGAAAGAAAGAGCGAGAGAGACATGTACAGATGTGTAATATTGTATTGTTCATAACAAAACATGTTTTATATAAAATGAATAGAACAAACATGTTTTATATAAAATGAAGAGAATTGACAACTCGCCTTGTGTGTGTGATTTATACGCACGCGTGTGTGTGTGTGTTGTGTGTGGTGTGTGTGTGGCTCTGGCTCTGACTTCGTCTATCTTTTGTGTGGTGTGGTGTGTGTGTGTGTGTGTGTGTGGTGTGTGTGGTGGTGTGTGTGTGTGTGTGTGTGTATGTGTGCGCGCGCGCGTGTGTGTGTGTGTGTGTGCGTTTGTCTATCTTCCTCTCTCCTCCTCCTCTCTCTCTCTCTCTCCCTCTCTCTCCTTCTCTCTCTCTACTCTCTCTCTCTCTCTCTCTCTCTCTCTCACACGCACACACACTCACACGCACACGCACGCACGCACGCACATACACACACGCACAGAGGACACCTTCTCAGTGGCGCTTACGATATCATTCAGCTAGAAGATGAGTGAATAAACAAACACGCACACGATCACAAAATGCAGAAAGGCTGCTACACATTGAACTCTTAGGTGTCAGTAATAGGTGGCCTGCGAGCGCTCACACACACACATGTACACATATGGCACACTCGCACGCACGCACGCACGCAAGAAAGCACGCACGCGCACACAAACACACACATGCACGCGCGCACACACACTCACATACACACACACACACACACACACGAATATTCGCCGAGACAGAAATGGACGCGCACGCAAATCACACACACAAGCACACGCAAACACACACACACACATATTATAGTACTTACAAAGCACATATCCTGATGCTTTACTCCCAACATAACGCACATCCGACTTTCTCCCAACACACCCGAATGCCCCACTGACGCCACCAGCCTCAGTCTCGCTTATTGTGCTGCACTTGAACTAGCTGGCCTGTCTGTGTGTGTGCGCGTGCGTGCACTCAGCGATACTCAATCCAAGTACAATATACGCATTGTTTAAGGTGGTGACTCCTTTTCCCATGCCAGTTTTAGGCACGTATCAGACTCGGACTCCGAGTCATATTGCAGAAAATTACGGGATTGTTTTATTCCAGTATACTGGAGCAGGTGCTGCGGTAAATATTGAATACTAGCTGCTATTTTACCGCCATCCAACGCAGCATCCTTTGCCAGGGTTTCAAGTCTCTCAGCAGACACAGTTGGTAGGGCTTCGTCTTCGGAAGGGGCAGAAGAGCCTTTAAGGACCCTGTATATAGCGTGGGGGGTAAACTGATCGGTGGTTCCAAAGAGATTGGCAAGCTGTCGGGCTTTATTGGCTTCGTTTAGTTTTAGTTTAATTTGAGAGTATTTTAAACCCTCACTAACATAACTGGTGGTCCCGTTACTAAGAAAAACGTGCCGATCCTCCAGGTTACTTTGTTTTGTCACATTGTCAAACATCTCTGTAATGTCGTTTTCGTAGTCAAGGACGTACAGAGGGTTAGTGTACCCTTCCCCTTGTTGGATTGTTGTGCCTAAGGTGTGCTCATACGATTCGTGGTCTGCTATGGGTTTGGCATGGTAGATCTTTTCCAACTGGTTCTGGAAACCCCTCTCCACAGCTACCCTGAGCCTTTCGTGAAAGACAGTTTGGCCGTTGGGACACACGTAACGAAATCTGTACGTTCTTGTTTTGTACCAATAACCGTTTATAATAATAAAGTCGTTGTCTGGAGTTACCCAATTACCATGATACAACATATACTTAATAATAAACTGTCTTTTTACAAAATGGTTGTTGCTTAACCCAGAATAACCGTGGGTATGTGAGTCGCGGAGCCTTTTTGGCTCTGTCATACGCCATGTTACAAAGTATAACGGCATCCTGTTCGTTTTGTTATTGCTATTGTTTTGCTTTAAAAAACGCTTTAATATATTTTTCCAGTTGAATTACCATGCACTTTCTCTTTAGGTTTCTCTTGCTCTCCCTCTCTCTTTCATGTAAACGCGCACGTCCTGTAAAAAGAACTTTATTTTATTCTAAACCAAGCAACGATATGCAGTAGCGGTATATGAAGTTCTCATAACACTTGGATATTGAAGAGATACATTTGCAAGCAAGCAACACAAAGTGGGAAGTCTCTTATGTTGCCACGCAACAGCCCTGGTAAACATTCTGGAAGTCCTAAAAGACAGTATGTCTGCAACTTCCAACACAGTTAGCGACTGGGGCGAGCAGAGCGACGGTCGTTATTTCTCTTTAGTCTATGCGAAGCCGCTCCGTTCAGGTATAGATATTCTGCACAATCCGTTGCACGACGCCTTCGGGTAACTCGGACAAGGATCTTGTAGAACTTGGACCGAAGTGCTGCAGATCGAACACCTCGCATCCTTCAGGCAGGTTCGAGTCCATAATTTTTTCCCTAGTGGCGATCGCAGCAGCATCATTCAGCAAGCTGCCTTGAACCATGCGGTTCAGGATGGCATTTGCTTGATTGAAGTTGGGTAAAATGTTGGGAATGGACTGTGAAAGAAGTCTTTTGCACTAATGCGCTTCAGAATCTCCTGCGCTTCTCGCAGAAGAGTCGCGTTATCCATTCCTGACAGATGTTCAATGGACTCGTCGATTTCGTGGCTCAGGCGATTGAACTCCTCCTTCACCTGCACGGAGCGAATTTCGCCGCGCAGGTTAAACTCTTCTTTAGCTGCGTTACACGCCGTCTCCAGGAAGCCCATCTGCTGACACCTTGCCAGTTCCAGGCGATTGAGGAGGAAGTTTTTGTAAACGTCAGCGATTCCCGGGGGGGGGGGGGGGGGGTGTTTGCTTTTTTTGGAGTTGAATCTCAATATTTTTTTCTTCCTCCTCCAGCAAGGTGCGCATGATGGCGGCCGTACTCTGCACTTTGACGATGTTGGTAGGCAGAATCCGGCATACCGGACATTGGTCGACTGCTTGACCCATAATGCGTTGGCAACAACTGTAACACATAACGTGCATGCAAGGTTCCATGGCCATGGGGTAATGGGAACCATCGTCATAGACGTTACAACATATGTTGCAGATACTGGTTCTGCACATCTGGTTAAACAGAGGGACAACACCAAAGAATTCTCCTCGCACTTCGCCTGCATCCTGTTAATAACAGCCTCGCTGTCTAATCCGTCGGGAGGGTCAATATGTCCCAGATGTGGCAGGCCATAGCGGTACGCTGAGATACTTCTTCCAAGTCGCTATCCTCGTCATCGTCGTCAGTCGCGTGCTCGGGGCTGTCGGAGGGGGTGGCTCCCTGTGGACGACGCTGGGGGCGAAGGATGGGTTCGTGTACTGGGCGACGCTCTCGGCGTACTGGGCGACGGGGGGGGGGGGGGGGGGGGGGGGGGGGGGGGGGGGGGGGGGGGGGGGCGAAGGATGACTCCCTGTCGTACTGGGCGACGCTCTCGGCGTACCTGGGCATGATTAACTACTCCCCCTTGGTCGGCAAAACAGAAATGTGGCTTAACATTTTACACGAACCGAAAATTTATAACATTTTTCCCTTCCTCTCGCTATTCTGGATTTAATTCTTCCCCCTCCCGCCTTGTCCCCCCCCCCCCCCCCCCCCCCCCGTAAGTTAATAAAGCTTTCTGCTTTGAAAAGTAAGCGAGTGCTTAGTCCAAAGTTAAAAAATCATGAAGAAGCAAAAACAACTAAGCGTAAAACACCGATGTGCCAAAAACTACACCGAATGACAAAAAATCACTACCGCCACCCGACGACGATGACGATGGTGATATTAATCTTGATTTCTGGGAGGTTCGCTAAATCCGGAAGACCCACGTCCTCATAAACGAAAACCAGACTCAAAGCCGATGTCACAGCCGGATACAGGAAAAACAGATTCCAAGCCGCGTCTTGACTAAGAAAAAGAGGAAATGGACTAAAGTGAGTGGGGGGGGGGGGGAACTTATTATGTTGGCGGGGAGAGTGAAAGGACGAAGAAGGACTTTCTCCCCGGATTGTTTTTCCACTTTACACCTTTCCTCTCTTTTTCCCCCCATCCCTTCCTCCCCCCCCCCCCCCCTCCCCCGTTAACTGCTCAAAAGTGGGTCAAGTGACTAACGTAGAGAGTTTTCAAGACGATGGAAGTTCTCAACCATAAAGTTTTTGGCAGTATGATTCTAGTTATAATTTTCTTCTCTACGACAGTGGCGGTTAACTTTACAGAAAATGCCAACTTTACATGCTCAACGTCCCGACCCTACCCCTGCCCAAATACCACCGTCGACCCATCGCTGCCAAGAAGCTACCCCGTCAACCCTACACGCCAAAGAATCTACCACCGTCACCCTACCACTGCCAAAGAAGTTACCATTGTTGATCCTACGAAACACGACTGCGATTTTAACAGCGAAATCAGATGGAACCCAGCAGTAAATTGAATGTCGACTGTCGGCAATGCAAATAGATTTCATATTGCCACTATGAAAATCCAGGCTGCAAATAACCCCCATGGAACCACCCCTGGATATCCCTAGACTGTCCAGTACCACAAGACAGACCAGTAAAGATAGGACAGTAAAGATTTTGTCAGAACAGAATCTATGATTCCACGCTCGACCAAACTTACTCCGAATCCAGCGATCCGACCGGAGTGACAATTCCAGTGTCATGTACAGGACTGGACTAAACCTTACATGCCAAAGACCTCAGGCATTACCAACTGAACGATTAACTTTTTCGGAGTACTACAATGACCATGCCTTTTCCAATACAAGCTTTTTGAAGGCTGATAGAGCAAAGACCAAGTCTACTACGGTTTTAACCTCAACACCCAAAGAAGAAGTTACAGCACCTACTGAACCAACCGAAGTTCTCTTTGTACTCAAACTCCCACCTCTGTTGCCCTTTATCTTGTTCTTTTGTCTAACTCTTTTTCCCCTTCTGATGTTCTTTTGCCTCCTGTGTTGTTTCTTTCGCCAGTCCCAACCAGAGTAATCACGAGCACACGATGTTCATACGCTCGTACTGAAGGGGGAGGGGGGAAATCTTCGCCCCCCCCCCCCCCTCCCCAAAAAATAAATAAATAAATATAAGTGTGAGATGGTTTACAAACCAATTTGTTGTGCGATGCTGTAGCGCGATGTCGTAGCACTTGCAGTTAAAAATGTTCATGTTTTATAAACCTTCTATTGTTGATGGTTCCGTGTTTTCTTTGCACTATCATGGACATGTCTCTAATTTTTTTGTTGACTTAAAGAAGATATTATTTTTCTTCTCTGTACCCCTTCTTTTTATTATTCAGACCGGACAAAAGAAAACGTCAGCATCCATGTACCGTTGCATACTACTGGTGTACGACTTCATACAATCACAGCAGTACGATCGTTCCTTTATCCGGGCGACAGGATCGTTGCTGATTTTAAAGCTTTGACATATTTTAGTAAAGTTAGTACATCAATAACTTGTAGATGTGAATATACTGCGTTTGATTTAAATGGTTTAGTTAGTGACTCCTGTCCCCTAGAATTGTTCTTACCCAGAAATGATTATACTATGTGGAGGACTACAGATACAACAAGAAACAACAACAACAACAACAACAACACCAAAAGATACTACGCCAATGGATACAACAGAAGATACCGGGCCGAAGGAAACGACAACAGAAGAAGAAACTAGGCTCGTGGATACCACGGGGCTGAGGGATAATGGGCCAACAGATAAAGAACTCCGATCTTGACTATACTAAGAAGTACAACAAGAACACCCGCATCAGAGTAACAACAACAACAACAACAAAACAACAACGTGGGGAAGGAAGAACTGTGAGACTAGAATAGAGGAGATAAACCTAATCCTGAAAATTGTTGTAATTGTTATGATCGGTTCGGTGATAACTGTGTTAGTATTGTACAAAGTAATTTCGAACTTTGTAAATTACCTTAATATTCAGTAACTTTGTAAATTACCTGACCAGTTTGCGGTAAAATTGTCGAGAAATGCCATCCAAAAAACAGTAAATTTGTAAAATCCCTTAAAAATTTAGTGAATAGACAAAAACCCCGAGTGAAACAGTAAATTTGCATATTTACTGAAAATTTTTAGCGACTTTATAAAGTCCCTTGTTTTGTAAATTCACTGTAACATATCTATCTATCTATCTATCTATCTGTCCATCTAGCTAAACTATACCTACCTGATTACCTACCTACCTACCTACCTACCTACCTACCAACCTACTTACCTACCTGTCCATCTATCTCTCTCTCTCTCTCTCTCTCTCTCTCTCTCTATCTTCTCATCTCTCTATCTATCTATCTATCTATCTATCTATCTATCTATCTATCTATCTATCTATCTATCTTTCTTTTCTGTGTGTGTGTGTGTGTGTGTGTGTGTGGTGTGGTGTTGTGTTGGTGTGTGTGGTGTGTGTGTGGGTGTGTGTGTGTGTGTGTGTGTGTGGTGTGTGTGTGTGTGTGTGTGTGTGTGTGGTGTGTGGTGTGTGTGCGGGCACGTGCGGGTTTGTGTATGATATTACTGCAGTTCACATGTCAGGTATATATGCACTTTGTTTTTGTAAGTGAAAACCCATAAACCTTAAAAATGGGGTTTTGGCGTCCCCCCCCCCCCCCCCCCACCCACACACACACACCAAACGTAGAATATCCGTGTGTCTGTGGAAAGCGTTTCGCTACCACCCTGCATGAAGATCCACAGAACAAAGATGGGATGTGTGAAGACTCATCTGAATGAGCAGCAGCGCACTGTATCAGCAGATAAGACGTCGGAAGACGAAGGCCAGGATTTAAACCACAGTGCCAAGGACATCCACGCTGTTGGTTCGGATGAGGAATTTGCACAGGCCCTCGATGCCAGGCGCCTGAAACTCAACCTGCCACGAGCAAACGAAACTGAAGATTGGGAGAAACTGGATGCAAAAATCGTCCAAAGACTCGATGCACTGATAGGGAAAAGCACCCTGGAACACAAACTAGCCACATATGGGGACATTGTGTATACCACATGTAGAGACGCCTATGGAGCAAAACTACCCAAAGAGAAAACACCTCCAAAGAAATCCAGACGCCAAGAAAAGATGGACAAGATCAGTCCAAAAGAAAAACCTCAAGAAGCAAATGAAGACCGCACTGCCAGCTGAAAAACAAGGCTTGGAAAAACTGTGGAAAGACCTGAAAGAAAAACACAGCGCCCTCAGCAAAGCGGAATCTGCGAGGAAGAGGAAGAGCAAAAAGAAAAAGACACAAGGCGCTTCTTCAGAAACCCCTTCCAGTTTGCCAGAACACTGTTTGAGCAGCCAAAATCTGGGACCTAAGTGTGGACAAAGGAGTTCTTGAGCAGCATCTGAGGAAAACATACTCTGACCCACAGAGCAAAGCACCACTCGACATTCAAGGTCTGGTTTGGCCAGCCAACCCTGAGGAACAGTTCAATGGCAAGCCTCCAACGTTGGAGGAAATCAAGAAGGTGGTCGACAAAGCCAGAGCCAAATCATCACCACGGCCAAACGGAATGCCTTACCAGCTTTACAAGAAATGTCCCAAGGTGCTGGAGTGGCTCCACAGGCTGCTGCGATTGGCTTGGAGAAACCAGAAGATCAGCGGCCAGTGGATGACGGCAGATGGTGTGTACATCCCCAAAGAGCAAAACTCAAGTGACATCAGCCAGTTCAGACCAATATAACTACTGAACGTCGAAGAGAAAATCTTCTTCTCTGTCATGGCAGCAAGGCTGACCAAATACCTGATGGAAAACAAGTACTTGGATGTGTCAGTCCAGAAAGGTGGCATCCCAGGCGTGGCTGGCTGTGTAGAACACGCCACAATGATCTGGGACGCAATCCAGAAAGCAAAAACAGAAAAGAGAGACCTGGACGTAGTGTGGCTTGATCTGGCAAACGCATATGGATCTGTGCCCCATGAAATGATACAGTTGGCTCTTGAGATGTACCATGTGCCAAAGAACATCTGCGAAATGCTCAAGAAGTACTTCAATGGCTTCTCAATGCGGTTCTCTACCAAGGAGTACACAACAGACTGGATCAACTTGGAAGTGGGCATTGCAATGGGCTGTGCAATTTCCCCAATACTGTTCGTGCTGGCAATGGAACTCATCTTGAAAGCAGCAACAAACAACGCGAGACAAACAGACCTTGGCGATGGATACAAGATGCCTCCTCTCAAGGCCTTCATGGATGACACTACAGTGATTTCATCCAGAGAAGACGAGACACGTCATGTGCTGGAGAGGCTGGATGACATAGTTGCCTCATCCAGAATGAAGTTCAAGCCAAAGAAATCCCGGAGTCTCTCTCTGAGGAAAGGAAAAGTGGCCAAATCTGTGGTCGTCAGTGTTGCCATCCAGGCCATTCCAACAGTCACAGAAGAACCAGTCAAGAGCCTTGGAAGATGGTATGATGATACGCTGAAAGACACACAAAGAGCAAAAGAAACCAAGCAGATGGCAGGAGAAGGCTTGGAGACCATTGACCAGTGTGGGCTCTCTGGCAAATACAAGGTCTGGTGTCTGCAGTTCACGCTGATACCAACGCTCCTGTGGCCTCTGATGATATACGACATCTGCACCAGCATAGTGGAGGCAATGGAAGCCAAAATCAACAAGTTCACCAGGAAATGGCTTGGTGTCCCACCCTGTCTGACTGACATAGCGCTGTACTCTCGCCAAGCAAAGCTAAAACTACCACTGAAATCCATCCATGAGGAATACAAAGCAGGGAAGATCAGACTTCAAAGCATGCTGGAGGACTCAGGAGACAAGGTGATAGAAGCAATCAAGCCCCAGCTGAAGACAGGCAGAAAATGGAAAGTTCAAGAGGCGATGGATTCTGCAAGAGAAAGTCTCAAGATCAGAGAAATAACAGGACACACGCAGACCAACAGACAAGGACTGGGGGTAACCAAAACTGAATGGTGGTCAAAGGCCAAAGGAAAAGCCAAAAGAGACATGATGATTCAGGAGATGAGAAAAGAAGACCAAAAAAGACTCCAAAAAGCAGTCCAGCAGAGCCAGCAAGGGCAATGGACAACGTGGGAGAATGCACTAAAAAGAAGTCTCACCTGGAATAAAATTTGGCACATGGCCCCTCTCAGGATCAGCTTCATTCTCAAATCTGCATATGACCTTCTGCCCTCAAATGCAATCCTGGTGAAGTGGGGGAAAACAGACGATCCTGCATGCCCCCTCTGCCATGAAAAACAAACAGTGGAGCATGTTCTAAGCTCATGTAAAGTAGCCCTGGGTCAAGGAAGGTACACATGGAGGCACAACCAAGTGCTCAAAGAGATTGTACAAGTAGTCTGGGCTAGTACCAACACCACAAAAGGGAAAATCAGGACTCCAAAAGCACCCGCAATATTCTTCATGGCAGGAGGCAGCAAATCATGGCCAAGAACAACAGTGCCACTCGAAACATGCAGGCAGAGTCTGCTGGACGGGGCAGATGACTGTGAGTGCACTGCAGACCTCCCAGAATGGAAGAGTCACCCAGAGATCATCAGCAAGAGTGGCATGAGACCAGACATAATAGTCCACTCTAAGTCAACCAAGCAGCTGATCATGATCGAGCTCACGGTGCCATATGAGAACAGAATGGAGGCAGCTCAAATCTACAAGACTGAAAAGTATGCTGATCTGGCAAACAGTCTGAGGAGAGAAGGCTATCAGGTCAAAGTCCTCACTGCAGAAATTGGAGCTAGGGGTTTGTAGAACGTCTGCATACAGCCTCATGAAACAGCTCTCAGTTGCAGGGAAGGAAAAAAAAAACAGAGCCCTGAAAGCAATGGCAGAAGCGGCAGAGAGGTGTTCAAGCTGGATCAGGTCAAGGAGGAACAAAAGTGAACTTCAAGGC
>JAFLJL010006554.1:54986-67194 GCA_018398815.1 Conus ventricosus
AGTTTAAATAAAGGAAATTTTCATTCTAAAATTACGTTTAATCTAACATACTTACCGTGGCTCACGCAGAGACCCTCCCTACCTCCCCGCCTTCCTGGTTCCATCAGGAGTTCTCAGTCAGGTTTTAATATACCTCGAAAAGAGGACTGTTCTGAGCATGCGCAAGGCACGAGGCCCTTTCAGGGGTTTTGTTGTCCGTACGGACTTATTGTATACGAGGCAGGGATTGCAAATTGCTGCCGCATTTTATTTTTCCCAAAGTTGCAGCAGCATCCTCATGTAAGAAATGTTTAGAACTGTCACTAGCATGTTGGGTAAGGCTGAAAATGTTGTAATGCCGTCCACTCATGAGCCGTCACAACTTCTGGTTGTTTTCTCAGTTTTCGCCCACAAATTCAGACAATTCGAAACGTTTTTCTCCCATCCTCAGATACTTCAGATCAGTCTGTTGTTTTTACGGTACCACACTCTGTGAGTTTTTGCCAGTGTCCGAGCAGACTGTCGTAAAATCATCACACAGTCTGCGAAAACATCCTGTGACCTTGACCCATTCCCACCCCACTCCTCTTTGAACACCTTGACTCTCTCCTTCCTCCCATCACCAAAATTCTTAACGAGTCTCTGTCCTCTGGCACATTTCCCCACTGACTTTAAGACCGCCCTTGTTAAACCTCTACTTAGAAAAGCAGTCTTGATCCCAACGTTCTCAAAACTACAGACCCATCTCAAATCTTCCTTTCCTATCCAAAATTCTTGAGAAAGTCATTCTTCAACAGCTCTCTGACCATCTGGCCTCAAACAACTTACTAAACACCACATCAGTCAGCCTATCGCCCTGGGCACAGCACGGAGACCACCATCCTTCGCATTCTCAATGATATTCTAAATTCCTTAGACGAAAACAAAATTTCTGTCCTTCTTTGCTAGATCTTTCGGCAGCCTTTGACACCATAGACCATGAAATCCTTCTCTCTCGTTTGAAATACACATGTGGCATTAGGGAAACAGCTTTAAAAATTGGTTTCGTTTTTATCTTCTAGACAGGAAACAGTTCATTCAAGTAGGTGACCACCGTTCTGATGAATCTAACCTCCAGTTTGGCGTACCTCAGGGATCCGTGCTGGGACCGGTCCTCTTTATTTTGTACACCACTCCACTGTCTAATGTTATCCACGGCCATTCCGTTTCACACGAAATGTTTGCGGATGATACTCAGCTGCTCCACTCCTCTGTCATCGATGACTACTCACCCCTTGTCTCTACTCTTCAATCTTGTACTTCTGATATTGAGACCTGGATGTCAGCAAATAAGCTTAAATTAAACTGTGAGAAGACTGAAGCCATCCGTTTTTCAAAGCAGTCATATCATGGCCCTGATCCGCTCCCTTCTTCTTTGACATTAGGTTCCAGCACTATCGAATTTTCAAACACTGTTCGTGACCTTGGTGTTCTCCTTGATAGCGACCTCTCAATGAAGCAGCATGTCCACAAAACTTGTCAGTTAGCTTACATGGAACTTAAACGAATTGCTGCTATTCGACCTATCTCACTGAAGACGCCACAAAAACTCTCGTTTCATCCTACATCCTTTCAAGGCTAGATTACTGCAACTGTGTTCTCCTTGGCTGTCCCTCAACTGTCATCCAACCACTCCCAAAGTGTACAGAACTCTGCAGCCCGTCTCATTTGCAAATCTCCTAGGACCCAACCCTGCAGCCCTCTCCTGAAAAAGTTGCACTGGCTCCCTGTTGAAGAAAGAATTAAATACAAATGTTGTTGTCTTTGCTTCAAGATTTTCACTGGCGATGCCCCTGCCTATCTTTCCGATCTCCTTCAAGTATACATCCCATCACGAATGCTTCGTTCCTCCACCGACACCAGGACCTTCCGCTTTCCCAGTTACCGTCCCCATCGTAAACAGCATGGTGAACGAGCTTTTTCATACGCAGCTCCCAAACTCTGGAATAAACTCCCCATGATTAAGACATTCTCAAACCTTTTCTTCCTTCAAAACCTCTCTGAAAACCCACCTTTTCAAAAAATATTAAGAAGACAGTTATTACCCGATAGTTGATTGACTCTTGTTGTCTCTGTGGATCGCTAAATAGTTTGTGATTATTGCGACTGTTATGTATTGTGTGTCTATGCGTGAGAGTGTGTGTGCGTGTGGGAGAGAATGGGAGAGAGCCTTGTTTTTTTTTTTTCATTTTCTGAGTCGTTTTTTAATGCATTTTCTTTACATTTAGCAATTTGTATTTTTTTTCTGCCTTTGTAAAGCACCTTGTGCCGTGGAAGGCGCTATATAAATCCCCATTATTATTATTATGGGGGGGGGGGGGGTAGCAGGAGGGGGAAGGGGGGGGTGCAGCTTGAGAGAAACAAGTTTATTCCTGACATTGAGTCCGTAAGGACTCCAAAGTGCCAAGCGTTGTATTAGCTGGCTTTCCATGAATTTGCGGTACTGGCCCTCTTTTTGTCCATTGCGCCAAAGCGCTGCCACTCTGATGTGCGACAGGCTATGGTGTTCAGAAGTAAAGTGGTTTGCCACTGGTGTTTCTTTTCCTGTCAGAATGTTGTCCCTGTGTTCTTTGAAGCGATCATTGAGTGATCTGTATGTTTTCTCCTACATACATCATGGCACACAAGGTACAAATAACTTGTAGTTGTGAATATACTGCGTTTGATTAAATGGTTTAGTTAGTGAGTCATGTCCCATAGAATTGTTCTTACCAGAAATGATTATACTACATGGAGAACTACAGATACAACAACAAGACCAACAACAACACCACCAAAAGATACTACGCCAATGGATACTACAACAGAAGATACAGGGCCGAAGGAAACGACAACAGAAGAAACTAGGCTAGCGGATACCACGGGGCTGAGGGATAATGGGCCAACAGATAAAGATACTCCAATCTTGACTATACTAAGAACTACAACAAGAACACCCGCATCAGAAGTAAAAACAACATCAACAACGTGGGGAAGGAAGAACTGTGAGACTAGAATAGAGGAGATAAACCTAATCCTGAAAATTCTTGTAATTGTTATGATCGGTTTAGTGATGACTGCATTCGTATTGTACAAAGTAATTTCTGACTTTGTAAATTACCTTAATATACAGTAACTTTGTAAATTACCTGAACACTTTGCAGTAAAATCGTCGAGAAATGTCATCCAAAAAACAGTAAATTTGTAAAATCCCTTAAAAATTTTAGTGAATAGACAAAACCCCGAGTGAAACAGTAAATTTGCATATTTACTGAAATTTTTTTAGCGACTTTGTAAAGTCCCTTGTTTTGTAAATTCACTGTAACATATATATTATATATATAATATATTATATATATATATATATTTGTTAATGATATTAAAAAGGAATGTTAAAACTCTACAAATTTGTTTCGAGCGTGTTGCGCTGTCATCAGGATGGTTTTTGGTTTGCCCACCGCCGATGTTATATAGCATGTGGGCTCCCGAGAGAACTATAAAATCCCAATCCTAGATAAAAACCGCCTCAACCAGTTTCAGGCGGTTTAGCTAGGATAGGGATTTTATAGTTCTCTCCTAGTAAACCCTACAAACAAACATACTGTGTAGGATTATCCGTTTTCAATACTAATTTACTAAACTTTTCAGATTTTTAGTTTTTGCTTAATCCTGTGTTTTTCCTGATCATTTTCAATAACATCATTTTCGCCCCTCAACAAAGTTTCGGGCGGTTGCCCTAGGCTAGGTATTTATTAGTTCTCTTCTGTCTGCCTGTCTGTCTGTCTGTCTGTCTGTCTGTCTGTCTGTCTGTCTGTCTGTTTGTCTGTGTGTGTGTGTATTCTACACGTGTGCGTAAATCTGTCTAAGTGCGCTCGCTTGCGTGCGTGCGTGTGCATGTGTGCGTCTGTGTGTGTGTGTGTGTGTATGGACAGAGAGAGAGAGAGAAGAAAAAAAGTAGGTGCTTGGGGGGGATACGAGGGAGGGTATAATGCAAAAAAGGGGGAGAAGAAAAGGGTGAATAGCTTTAGCCAGGGATCCGGTTTCACACAACGCTGAGGAGTGGTGAATAGTGTGCAATAACTTTCAAAAAGCCTATTGAAATTCCCACTGTCGGTAGCACAATCAGCCAAAACAGATCGAAACATGTCTCCCGCGTGAAAACCTCTTATCAAATGAAGTGTCAGGCTTAAATCATGTGACATTTTTGTGTTGATAGCAACCAGGAAGAGCTACTGTCATTTCACGTTGGAGAGTGTGCTGTGCAGGTGTGTGGTGCTTTTTTCTGTGAGAGAAGTGTTTGCTTATGTCACAAAATATAGCTGCAGTTTCAGAAGACAGTGCGGATTCTGAGTTAGAAAAAGTTCTTGAATCACAAATACCTTTTCAACAACTTTATAGATTAAATTATTCAGGTGTGGAAGATATGGAATCAGCTTCTACTTTTCAACAAGCTCAAAATCTCCCCATTACCACCCCCAACACCAACAGAATTGTGGACTGAAGAAGAAATGATTATTTTGCGGGAGAATCAATACTACTTTCAAAAAATGATAGAAATAATTGAAAAGCAAAAACAGAAGGTGGCTCAAAGAGAAATGCGGATATTCTGATGATCATGCTCGCAAATTGCGTGCTGTTTCAAAAGTGCTTTTTGGGTATCCTCAGTTTTACACTGTTGGTCTCCCTTCAGTTTTATTTTCAGCAAGTTAAAACAAATTTAAACCATGTTGCAAGACCCTGAATTTGGAGACTATTGGAAACAACCTCTCAGTCTACCTCCGACAACTACCCTGCAAGCCTCTCAGTGAATGCCACAAACACATGACGTGGGCCTAAAAATAGTAACGGTTTTGCAAAACCGCCTGGCTATCGATCGTGTGTGCAGTTTCCTTCGTCGTCCGACCGGCTTGAGCTGTGCCTACGCTCCGCTTCACTTACAAGGCAGCCTTTCAGACGGCCGCCGAGAAACCTTTGAAAGAGATCTTGTGATTATTGATTCAGGACTTTGATAAGCGCTTTTGGCGGCTGTCTCGAATTTACGCCGTTCAAGTGTGAACCACAAAAAGTTCACCTCACGTTCCCCCACACGCACCATCCCGTCTATTGTGTGAATGATTTCTGTGTGTATGTGCGTGTGTGTGTGTGATCCAGATCATGCCATAAGTCACCCAAGTCCTTAATTAAGTTCTTAATCAAGTCACCCCAAGTTCTTAATTAAGTTCTTAATCAAGTCACCCAAGTTCTTAATTAAGTTCCTCTAAGTTTCTACTTAAGTCACCTCAAGTTCTTAATCAAGTTCTTGATCAAGTCACCTCAAGTTCTTAATAAAGTTCTTAATTAAGTCACCCCCAAGTTCTTAATCAAGTTCTACTCAAGTCACCTCAAGTTCTTACTCAAGTCACCCCAAGTTCTTACTCAAGTCATCCCCAAGTAACTTCTAAGTTCTTAACTTAAGTCATCCCAAGTTCATAACTAAGTCATCCTCTAAGTACAACCAAGTTCTTATTCAAGTTAACTTATAATTATTTATTAAGTTCTTAAAGTATTATTGCATCTGAAATGGATCAAAATGATCTTTTGTGTTGGTGGTTCTGGCATGCTTTTGTGTTCGGCTTCTGTATTTAGTGGTTGAGATTGTTTGGACTGCTTCGGTTTTTGCTGTCGTTGTTTATATATTTTATAACCGTAATAACCCCCCAGCAATGCCGCCAAAATGACAATTGCTTTAAGAAAATTCCATGAAGACTTTGGCGGTGTAGGCAACCCTGTTGTTGTTGTAGGTCTTGAATCAACTTGTTCTGGTGTTTTTATAGCTGGCGTTGAAACAACTGGCTGCGGCTCTAGCACTTTTTCTTTTATGAGTTATATTATGTGCTTGTAACTGTAATTTTGTTTTTTTTTTCCACCTGCTAATCTTTTCCTGCTGCAACACGCCCAGGATGAGGAAGTTTTTTTACTGGTCACTTTCTCCACCGGATTCAGGGGTTTTCTGTTGCTGATTTTCGGGCTCGGTCTTTTTTAAAGGGGAAACAAAATCTATATGATTAAAGTAATTAATCCCATGATTACTGGCGACAATAATGTTCCAAATCTGTAATACAGATCACATCCTAGGGGACTCTAAGACTTTGTTAAACGGGATCCTGTGTTAAATCATACATAAAATCTTGTTCAGAATCAATAGGCGCAAATTACTAACTAGTTTAGTGGTACAAACAAAGAACCGTTGTCCTACACTTTTTAACATTCTTGATCCCAGTTGCGCTTCATACCTGTTGTGATACTTCAAAATGTCTTGTGGCGACATTTGTTGAATTGTTCTATGCTGAATTCATTTCCGAGGTACTTTTTTTGTTTTTCCACATGCTGCCAAAGAATACAGTCTTTCTTTTTTGGCATAACAGCTTGGTCATCAACTTGTCATTTGCAACCATAAGTTCAGGAAGGTTTAGTAGATATCGCTGTTAAATGTTTTTTTTTAATTAATTATAATTTTTTTTTTTTTTTTAAATGAGCACCGAAAAAACTGTTACTAACCTTGTATACCATTCTGCTGTTATTGGAGGCCTAAGTGTGGGATACACAATGCTTGGTAAAAGCCTGTTAAAAATAAACCGCAGATCTTGGCAAACTAGACTTTGGGATTCAGCAAAGCAAATTTGGGCTGTTATTACAGCTTCATTTGCTACGAAAGTTTTTCTAGTTAAGCAAGGAATAATTCCAGACAGTATCAATATGTAAAATTAAAAAAAAATACTTTTATAAAAATGGCTTCATTCGTAATGATGATGGCGGTGCTGTGGTTAATGCGCTTGCTTTAGCGGAAGTAATTACGCTTTTAGTAAACTACAAAATGAAGAGAGAAAAAGACATAACAAAGCTATGGAGCAACTAGCAGCTGCACAAGATTACTATGAAAAGCAGAGAATTGAGCATTTAAATTTTTATTAACGACAAACTGAAAAAACGGGGACATCAGCTTACACATTTAAAGACGTTGACCAGGCAATAAAAGAATATTATTTTGTAACAGGCAAACCAATCGAGTCATTGCCCCCACCAAAATTCAGTGACTTTTACCCAACCATCAAAAAAAACAAAAGATGCAAGAAATTTTGTTTATCATTTTTGGGCATGCCCGTGGTGTATTTTGTTGCACATAATATTGGTGAATAAAAAATAAACAAAATCTATTATTCGCCAAAAGGATATTGGAAGGGAATCACAGCAATAAAAGCTAACCCCAGCAGCAGGATCGTGAACAAACAGAAAAGGGGAATGGTTATCTAAACAAGCGATTTGGGAAATTATTTACCTGCACCTAGACGAATACAGAGACACACTTTGTGAATACAATACCGAAGGGACACCCTTTCAAAGGGACCTTCTATATTTACCCCCTGATACATTAGACGAAAAAGATTTAAGTACGCGTTTACAGTCATTGACATAGCTTCAAGATACAAAGATGCAGACCATTAACACAAAAGAGTGCTTCTGCTGTTGCTGTTGCCAACAACGGATATACCAACGAGGCCCGCTAACTTATCCTCGCATGATTCAAGTCGATGAGGGAAAAAGAATTTAAAGGCCAAGTGAATCAATTATTGTTAAAAACATAGGTTACCATTAAAAGGGCATTCCAGGAGTTCACAGATCACAGGCTTTAGTTGAAAACTTTAACAAACAGTTATCTGAAAGACTTTTTCCTCCCAGTATCACAGAGAGCTGATTGACAATTCCCCGCAACACAGAATAGGTTAGAAGACGCCCCAGTTTTGCGCGCAATGAATAATAAAGAATTTAAAGGGCTAAAACCATACAAGCAATCAAAAAACAACAAAAATGTTGCTGAAGGAGACGCCAGTTCACCCAAAGCAAACTATTACCTTTTGGGTTTTTAAAAGTAAGGTACCTTTATTACCGGGGGAAGAGAAGGGGACACTCGCATCAGGGCAACAGATCCAGTTTGGAGTGTTGATCCATATGAAAAAAAAGAATTGTAAAAATGAATCCGCCCGTGTATTATTTACGAGAAACGACACAACAAAAGACCCAGCCCCCCCAAGATCTTTTGTGAAGGAAGCACTGCAGAAAATCCCGCCAGACACAGTCCAGTTGCTTAATTAATTTTTTAATTTACATAAAATGGAAGCTCAGAAGGAAGCGCAGAACGAAACAAGAATGATAAATGAAGAGAGACTTGGAATTTATACGGGAATTATATGATACGAGTTCTATTATTAATGGGAAACATTTTTGCGGATTTATCGGCACATGGCAATGCATCCAGATCACCTACACCCAAATTCCCAATT
Organism: Conus ventricosus; assembly: GCA_018398815.1. Classification (NCBI taxonomy): domain Eukaryota; kingdom Metazoa; phylum Mollusca; class Gastropoda; order Neogastropoda; family Conidae; genus Conus; species Conus ventricosus. Next base: position 63,302 of record JAFLJL010006554.1, read on the forward strand.
TTGATTTATCAGATATGGGGAAAAGAAAATCTTGAAATTAATAAAAAAAAATTCGAGCACATCAAGCAAACATAAAAATAATTTGACTGAATTGGTTATGATATGATTGAGCTTATAACAAAACTTGAGGAAAAATATGAAGATGGTATGTAATTATGCCGTTTCTCCAGTGCCCAATTGCATATGAAAACTCTGGATTAACAAAATACCGTTTTGTGTTGGTGCTGTCAAGAGACTTTTTTGTTACAAAAGTTGTGTTGATCTCATGTAGATTAGATCGTAGTTTTACGTGTCATGATGAAAAGTTTTTTTATTGAACAATGCTTCTTTGTAGTTGTCATGTGATATGTTTGACTGCACAACATGCGAGATATTTCCCCTTTTCTTTTTGATAGTTTTCTCTGGCCGAAATACTGTACATTTTTTTCCTTAAACCAATAAATCCTTAATCAACCCCTCCAGATAATTCATCCTTCATCTTTCCTAAAACCTTCTTGTTTTAAAAGTTGAATGCAAAGGCGAATCTTTAGTGGGAATCGATGTGTCCCTCCATCCCCCATGCCTTTACTACTTCTATTTTCCATGTCTTTATAGATGTCTTCAGTAGGGATATCTTATAACAAAACTGTCTGTATCTGTGTAAAGTACTCTGGACTTGGGTACAAAGGGTTTAAAGTAGTCATAAAGAAATTCTAACATCAAAAGCTTTGATAATTCTAAACAGTAAACCCAATAAATAAGGTTTGTCCAATTGGACTTTCTTTTTCTTCATCGTTTATACCAAAAAGCTGATCATGAAATCTTCTAAAGTCCCGATAATTAGGTTTTGAAGTCAGCTTAATTGCTTCGTTCTCTCTGGTGACCAATCTAACATCTTTAGCTTGTGTGGATTTTCCATAGTCTTTTCGAAAACAGCTGTTGTTCATTTAGCTTGAAAAGCTTTTTCTGAAGCATCTGTGGTTTGTTCTGAGTCAGTGTTCTTCATGATGTATGGTTTCATGAACTGTTCTTGATCAAAAGCAATTATACGATGAACAGCTGTCAACTTCAAAAACCCTGCTTAAATAAAATTGTAGAAAATCCTGTAATGACAGACATAATTTTTTTGCCTCGAAGATTAGGCACAAGTTTAGGCGTCTCTGTATTTTCCATCTTTAGACTTTCTGCTGCTAATGGATAGTCATTATGCAGGGCATGGAGTTCCTGAGGATATTCTAAGTCAACTTCTAGAATGAAACCAAAGCTGTTGATCTGGCGTCAAACTGCTCAACCACTTTAATGCTCTTTGAATATTCTTTGGAAACTTTGGCTGTGAGCATTTTAAAGTTACGTAATGGAAGTGATTGCGCCATAGCCCAACCATACAGATTGTTTGATCTAAATACATGAATAGTTAGACCTTTTATTGGTTATAATCATTAGGTATTTGTTGTTTGCTTAAGTAATGATGCGACGCCATACTAATTCCTCAACGCAATCCTTTTACATTATTTATTGGTAAATTGACAATTTAATCAATCTGTAATCCAGTAACTTTAAGAAAGGTCCACTCATCCCGGGGCTGAAATGTTAATTTCGCGGATTCAGGCTGTAATGTTTCTTAGGTTTTTATAATTTTCAAAGAGTTGCCAATACATCGGCCCTTAAATTGCATTTATGATGTCTCCATTGTTTTAGAATCTTACTTTGCCATGCTTTTGACATTTGTAATCAGAATCACTGATTTTCCTTTCCTCTAAGACTAGAAAGACGGTTTAGGCGAAGTTTTATCTTGTCAAACTTTCCAACTGTTCATGTATTCATAGGGTTTTAAGCCTTTTAACAAGTGGTGGGGTCAAATATTCTTCGTTATTGGCAGGACTTTTAGGAAAGCAGTGACTCTAATGATCCCATCATTTTGTTGCTGAGTCGTAGAAAGACATGTTATTTAAAGTGAAACACATGTACTTTTCTGATACTGTGCAATGCATGACACCTGAAGGCTCGTTACTGCTTGCATTATAAGATGAGAGTCGTAACCTCGCAAGTTATGAAAGAAGATGGGAAGCTTCCATGTCTTTGGTTCAAACTTTAGTTGAAGATTGCAGTTGTTGTGCGCTGCTCCTCTGAACTTTCCGCTAATGTGATCATGGTCTCTTACCCGCTGGCCACCAAGGCACCTGTTGGATTGGCTTCCTCACTGTTAGACATTAGTTCTAAACCGCAAATCCAACAATGTGTGGCTGATTTATACTGTTGTTGGTCTTCGGGCGTCATTATGATTTCAGATAAGTTTAGATTATTAGAACAGTCATTACGCACTTGCTGCATGCGTTGTAAGAAGTATTCTGCAGCATCTGGTCCTCTATATAATTCTGGTTCCGAATGGGCACCATCCGACCTGACAATGATGAAAGCAAATGAACAAATCTGATGATTACTCATTAAAACTGTTTTTCGAAGTTTTTGTGGCGCTGGTCCTTCATAAGGAACAATGAGTGATTCAAAGTCTGCGTAAACAACATATGGAGCATTTTGCAGTTTTTTTCCAGTTCTTAAAACAAACCTTTACTGCCTTCTTTCGGCGTAATTAGTTCTGTATTACAGTCAATTGGACTAATACAATGTTTCTCATGTTCACTCGCGGCTTGAACGGATGGAATTCTTGTTAAACATTTTCTACAGAATTCTTGTTTATTTTTATGCTTTGAAGTAAACGCTAATAATCTACTCATTGTTCATATCAATGTGTAATGCGGTAGCCCTGCTGGTGAAAACACAGTGGTAAGTCAACATGATTTTGTCTGGTTCGCCAATCGATGGACTAATTTTGGGCACTCTGATAGGCAGTAGATTTGTTTCCTCATCCCATGTGTAGATATATAACAGTTATTGGTTTGTTTTGTTCTTCAAACTGATCAGTTTTATCCATGCTAACAGGAAAGGATATTCCATTGAAGTTTAGTTCATTAATGTAATTCCAATAGTTAGATACTCTCTCTGCGTTTTTACGGGCGTAATGCAGCCTTGCAAGAACACACCACATAAAACATTTGTTGTCTGTATTCTTTATGTTTAGAACTGCTCTTTTTGCAACTTTAAAGCTGGAGGCAGCGGAATGTAAGCCTTTCCAACAATCGGTGCATACTTTGCCTGTTTTAATCTGATCTCTAGGACTTCGCCCTCTGACCAACCAGAGCCTCTCATTTTGGCTTCTTCAGCGGCCACATCAAACTGTGTAAGCAGTTGGTCTGCCCAACCAGGTTTAAGTCATTATGAGAAAGATAGCCTGTTGTTTAGTTGAACCCAGACTTCTAGATTTTCTTCATTTATTGTTATATAGTCGATTAAAACAGCTAACATTACTTTAACTGGCGGGTCTATTGTTAGTTACCTGGAACTTGAGAAATAGCATGAACAACACTTGCCTGTACGTTTGCTGAATCAATGACTTCTAGATTAATATCATTTAAAGCTTTTGACAAACGCTCTCCATTAAGCATTCCTTCAAACTATTCGTCTGGTCCTTCATATATCTTAGCCATGTTGAGTTTTCTTTTCCAATTGAAAATATTTATTTAAATTAAAAAAAAATACAACGACTCCAAAGTCGTCTTAATCAGAATCAATATCAACGGTCTTTTTGTGCTTGGACTCATAAACTAAAGTATAAACGCCCTTTGATGTTGTTAATGTGAGCTGTTTAGAACAGAGTTTAATGTCTCGTTTACTTTTTTTAAACATTCTTTTTATCTGCTCGGTGTCAGGCTGTTGAGAAAAGTTGCCCGTGCCTTTTTTTGAAGATCAAACTTTGTCTTTTATAGTCATCCCAAAACGGCTTGTAAACGACTAAATTCTTCATCCATGATGTTTGGGGTCACGGGCTTTATTATGTCAGTTTAAAGGGGAAATAA
>JAFLJL010006555.1:2500-10997 GCA_018398815.1 Conus ventricosus
TGGGAAAATTTTTGTTTCTAAAATTGAACCGTGCTGACGTATGGCGCTAAAATTTGGGGGATTAAAAGGGGGTTTAAAAGATCGCCAGGGGAAAACGAAGGAAAATACGGGGAAAAAAAGATATTGTTTATACGTTTGTTACCAAATTAAAAATCTTGATTGGCAGACGCAAGGCACGAAAGAAAGGGGCAAGAACATCCAGTCATCTTTTCCGGTGTTTTTTTTCTCGAAACAGTAATTTGCGGCCCTTCGAGAATGGATTGTTTCCCACATTTTTTTTGAACTCTCTTCTTCCTCCCCTTTCCTCTCCTCTCTCTCTCTCTCTCTTTTCTTTCTCCTCTCCACTCTTTTTCTCCCACCCCCTTCACACCCTTCCCCTTTCCTTTCTGTCGGGCTGCCCTGTCTTTCAAAATTTCCCTTGCTATCTTTCTTTCTTAACCCCCTCTCTCCTTCCCCCTCTCTCTCTCTCTCTCTCTCGCTCCCCTTCCCTCTTCTCCCCTCTCTCTCCTCTTTTCTGCGATTTTTTTGGATCGAAACTTTTACAGAAGTCTAAAAAGAAAGTTCCGAAAAAACAATCAGGTAAAGAAATTTTCCCCAAACCACCGTGGTACCGAAAGAATTAAGGGGGCATGCTACCTTAGAGACCTTTTGAAAGAACATGGCTATAAGAAAAATCAGACACAAAGAAATGCAATAAATCTCGAAACGCGGGGAAAAAAAACTAAATACTATCGCGAGTTTTTAACTTCCAAACAAAATCCAAAACGGGTTTGGCAAGCAATAAACCATTTAAACAATAACAGTTCTTCTTAAAAATAAACTGTTATCAAAGGTATTTCTGTGAACACTTAACACTCATTTCCCTTACCATTCCAATCAGTTGTTACTATGATCATTCAAGCTCTAATGAATTAAGAACCCCATCAATTTTGTCACGAAAAAAAAATCACGTCTGAACTACACATTCCACTATAACTGTGCCGGGTGTACGTCCCTCTTCATCCAAACAGTCGGGAAACACGTGGCTGAGGCATAGATGGCAAAATTCGAAACTCTCGGCTCCAGTTTAGCTGACACTTTAACGTAATCTTTAATCGTGCAGTAAAAGTTATTTTCCTAATGCTTCAAAAAAGAAAAAATTTAAACCCCCATCATAAACTGGTATAATACTGATCCTTCAAACTCAGACCATATCAATCTTATCATTTTTTCCCAAAACCCTCTAGAAAAGATTTAAAAAAACCCATCCTTCATCACTTCAACAATCGATTTGCTCTCCCGACAGTCGGGTTTTCAGACAGAAACATTCCTGCCATTCGTTTAAAATCAATCTTTAGAGTGTGGCTTAAATATTAAAAAACAACAGATTTTGGGGTGTCTTATTCGTTGTTTTAAAAAAAAAGCTTCGATGTCATTGACCAAAATCCCCTTTATTCAAAAAAGGAGATTACGGTTTTTTCAAAATCCGCCCTACCTTCAAAAACATACATCACAAAACGAAAAAATGCGTCTTAGGGGGAGGGCTTTCTTCTATATCAACCTTAAGATGGCGTTCCCAAAAGGGCCCCTTTTTTGGGCCGTACTTTTCTCAATTACATTAAATGACCTACCCTACATGTGAGATTGATGCGACCTTTTTTGCAGTGCCCAAAATTCACACCCCAAATGCCTTTCCCAGTCTTTAAAAACTTTTGGGCAAGAGGTACCAACGCCCTTGTAAAATGGACCAAACTAAATCTATGTCACTTCACCCTCAAAAAAAAAAACCATGTACATTACAACAGGAAAAAAAGAAAAACTCCCCAAATGATTCCTCCTATCCCCACAAAATGTATTGTGGAACAAGTCCCCCTTTCATAAATATTGGGACAAATAATTGAAAAATAGTCTCAGGGGGAACCCCCATAACGTTACTATGCAAAAAGCTTCCCGAATGTCTATCAGTCCCCAAAATCAAACACTTTCTGCCTTTCATTCCGAAAACTTTTTTTCCATGCTCATATTCGTCTCATTTTGATTAGCATCGATTAGGGGATTCTGAAAGTGCAAACACCAAAAACCCATTGTTCAGCCTAAAAAAACGAGCGCTCAAGCTAATCTTCTGAAGAAAACTAGCCTCGAAAGCTCTGTTTTAAAAAACATCTTCCATTCTTCCTTCACCCAGAGATCAAATAAACAAAGGGCTAATGATGCAAAAGTTTTGACGGGAATGCTCCAACATTTTTAATGAGACGATTTCAAAACCCCTTTTGGGAAAAACCCCCAAAAAACTCATACCCCAATCCCAGAATCGACCTTTTAAAATCTTAACGTATGGGAAAACTCTTTGGGGAACCCCCCTTAGAATACGTCAAACAAACCCATTGTACCCAACTTTAAAAAACATTTACCTTACCCTTCTGCGGTAAAAAAAAATTTTAAAAAAATAAAAAATAAAAATAAAAAAAAAAAAACCATAAGAAAATCCCAAGTAATCTAAAAAAGCAAAAATCATCCCTTTTTCTGACTTAACCAATTTGTTTTTTTCTAATTTTTTTTTCTTCTTTTTTTCATGTACCAAGGTGTGGTATGTAGTAGTAGTTAGTATTATTTTGGGATTATGTGTGTATATCATTATGGCGTGTGCGCGTTGTGTATCGGGTAGTTGTAAATGTATTTATGGTGTGTAGTATGTATGTTGAATGTATATGATAATATTTATATGTATAATACATATGGTATATGTGTGTATATGTGTGTTTGTGTGGTTATAGTATTTATGTAGTGTTATATATATATATATATATTTAAAAATAATTATATATATAATAAAATTATGTATATATATATTGTGGTGGGGTTTTTGGTGTGTGGTAGCAATATGGTGTGTGGGATATATGTTGCAGGGATAAATCTTATGAAAAATGATATGTTGCCCCTTTTTTCACTTTCTCTCTCTCTCTCTCTCTCTCTCTCCCCTCTCTCTCTCTCTTTTCCCCCTGCCGCTTTTCCCCTCTCTCTCTCTCTTCTCTCTCTCTCTCTTCTTCCCCTTCTCTCTCTCTTCCCCTTTTGTGCAGCGTGCTGGTATGTTCCCGAATTCCGTACATATTTTGTCATTTTCTTTTTTGTCTGATTTTAACGGGCTAATTATTTACTTTTTAGTACTTTTCCATTTCAAATCTTACATCCAGTGCTCCCCCTTCCCTTCCACCTCTCTCTCTCTTCTCTCTCTCTCTCTCTCCTCCCCTCTTCCCTCTCTCCCCTCCCCCCCTTTCTTTTTTTTTTTTTCCCCTCCCCCCCCCCCCCCCCCCCAATTTCCTCACTTTGCTTAAACCTTCTACTATTTTCATCCCTTTGCAAAAAATGAATACATGTTGTGCCTTCTCTCTCCTCTCTCTCTCCTCTCTCTCTCTCTCTCTCTTCTTCTTCTCTCTCTCCCTCTCTCTCTTCTCTCTTCTTCTTGCGTCAAACTGCGTGTATTTGTGTTTTCAAAAATATTACGCCTTGTCATTTCATTTTACTGTCTTTTTTTCATACTCCCAATCTTGTACGTTGTAGTAACTTTCTTGTTTCCCCCGCCCCCCTCATCCCCACCCCCCCTCTCTCCTTCCTCTTCATTTTTGTTTTTATTTTTTTTTTTTTTAAATTTTTTTTTATTTTTTGGGTTTTTATTTTTTGTTTTGTTTTGTTTTTTATTTTTTTTATTTTTTGTTTTGTTTTCATTTATCTTCGATTTTCATTTGAGTTTCCCCTATGATTAATGACCCCTTTGCTTGCTTCTTTGATTTCTTTCATTTAAATTTATTTCATGCTTTGTAGTCCCTATCAGGGCGAGGACTGGATGTAAAAAAAAACGATAGTGCTTATCTATTACCTCTAAATAAAGATTTTGTCTTTCTTGTCCTCTTTTCTCCTCTCTTCTCTCTCTCCTTTTTCTCCTCTCCTCTCTCTCTCTCTCTCCTTTCACTTTCTCTATCTCCCCCCTCCCACCACACTATTTTTTCACCCAAGTGTCCTTTGTTTTAATCCCCCCGCCCTTTTCTCACTCCGAGTTCAGCCGTTTGTTGGGTGATCGAGAAGAAGGGTGAAAATTGGGGGTCGCCCGGGGGGGGTTGGGGTCGGGGGTGAAAACATGTCGGGGGGTTGAATTTTCCCGGGCCCTTTAACCAGGGGCTGGGTGACAATGTGCCAGTGTCTCGGGGATTGCCGTGCACTTTCAGCCCAAATGAAGCACCCCCCCGAGAGCGACACAGACACTCACGAGGCCAAGTATGGACGCACATTAGTTTTTTGAAAAAATCATTTCTGTTTTGACCCAGTTTTTAAACGAAAAGGAAACTTTTTTCATGAAAAAAACAAAAACAAAAAAACACGGCGAAAATGTCGATTTTATAAAAAAATAATTATGCAAAAAGGTTTTTTTCAGTTGAAAACAGACCGTAGCGCGTGAAAAGTGATCATGTGGAAAGTTATGTTCATATAACAATTTTTCTTCCCGTAGCACGTGATTTCCAGTGAAGTCAGCTTTTTTCATGTGGTAATGGTGCTCTTTTTTTCAGGGAAAAAGGGGGTTTTTTTCAGGCGATAATTGGCAATTTTAAAGGGCGTAGGAGGACCTGGTTGGCCGTGTTGTAAACTTCAGCTGTCAGCCAAGGTCGGGAATCGATTCCCCCTTTTGAAAAAGGTTGGAGGAACTTCTCCCCGGAGTGGCATTTGGGGTAGACTCCAGTCAGCTAGCTCTTTGACCAATTTGCTTTTGTCTCACTAAATGCATGATAAAACCAACCAACAAACAAAAAATCTTGCACGCCCTCGAATCCATTGTTCAAAATGAGAAGTTTTGATACATTTTTCAAAATACCCTGTGACAGTGTCACTACACCAAAACACTAGATAAAAAAAAAAAAAAAAAACAAAACAAAAAACCCCCCCCACCTCTGACGCTCGCACAAACGCTAAAAAATGAAAGTCAGCAAGGAAATGTCCAGTAGCAAATGCAAAATCCGGGCTGGCTGGGGCGTGAGAGTTGGGGAAAAAAGGAAAAAATAAGACCCCTTAGAAAAAAAAAAAAGGAAAAGAAAAAGAGAAAAAAAAAAAGAAAAAAGAAAAAAGAAAAAGGGAAAAAAAAAAAACCCCACACACACACACACCAAAACAAAAGAGAAAAAAAGTAGTAAAAGGGGGTGGTGAAGGGAAAACAAACGACCAAAAAAAACAAAAAGCCAGAGAATCCGTTCGTGATTCGGGGATGGATACGTGTATCAAACACATGCACACTGAGTCGGCTGAACATCCTCCACGAACACGGAAATTGGGTACCCTTTTGGCAGGATTCCAAACTGTTGCATACGTGAAAACAAAAACCCCCTAACCAAGGACGTCGAATTTAAACTGAAGGACAAAGAAAAGAAAGGGAAGAAAAGCGATAAACCTGAAAAAAATTTTCGTTCTGTAGGAACATTTTCCTTAAATGTCATAGAATTGATAATAATCGCTTCATGTGAAACACCGTTTTTCCTCCTTTAAAAAGTCATGATTGAGAATAATCGCTTCATGTGAAAACCCGTTTTCCTCCTTCAAATAGTCATGAATTGTGAATAATCGCTTCATTGAAACACCTTTTTCCCCGTGATAATTTTTTTTTTCGCATAGAAAGAATTTTGCTTGATGTAACTGTTTTTTCAAATAAACACTGGATGTGGTTGTTTCACATTAAAATTGAAGTTATTTTTCATCATATCTACTCCTTGACGTAAGACTGTGTAAATCTGGTTCCCCTGTCTCGTATTTATACGATTAAGGGGAACGTATCACTTCTTCTTTGTTTTTTTTTGGGTGTTTTTAAAAATTTCTTTTCACGCACCAGCAGAATTCTTGACCTTTTGCATCTAATAGCTGGATTCATAATGTTTTTGTACTTTTTTCTGTGAAGACAATTTTAAATGACTGTTTTTTTTCCGGGAAAATAAAACTGTTTTTTTTGACCTTACAGCAAACATCTTTATTCCTATCATCCTTTTCTTGTGTGGGGCAGTTAGTTTTGGGACCCTTTTCCCCTGTCATAATATTTATACCTTTTCAACTAATCCCTCATTTGAAAAACCTCTTTTCTTAGGGGAAATTTGTAAGACTGTTTTCCCCCTGTCAACAGGTTCGTGACCTTTTCATCTCCATGCTATCATTTTTGACATTATGGGGTTAGTGTGAAGGCACTGTAATTAATAAACAAGTGGGGTAACGTTTGCCCCAAAAAGAAAAAACCTAAAAGGTAACTTTTATTTAAGACTGGGACAGCCCTTTAAACTTTGAAAAAATCAACAAATACACAGCGAGCAATTAAAAAGTTGGGGGAAAAAAAAACAAGCGCATCCAAAGAACTGTCTTCATAGTAAAAACTTGGCAAAGTTTTGACTTAAAGGAAGGGGGGGGGGGGGGGGGGGGGGGGGGGGGGAAGTGGAAAACTGTGAAAATGAAATTAAAAAAAAATATTTCAGAAGAAAAACCCTTTACTTGTGCATAAGGGAAACACGAAACCCTTTTGAAAGGGAGAATTTTTTGTATTGCCTGCTCCCAGCCTTTCGCCGCTTGGTTGGGAAATCCCAGGGAGACACGGCGGTTTGTCTGCGCTCCTGGCGTCAAAAAGAGAACGCCACAGTGCATGATACTGTGGGGGTTCTCTCACCACCCAAAGGGGGCAAAAAAGAATCCCCAACACCCCCCAAAACGTAATTAGTTTTCCTATTCATTGCCTTTTTCAGGAACATGCCCCCCTACAGATGAGTCCCTGCTGCACCCCCCCCCCTCCTTCCTTTCCCCCTGTTGTGCTCCCTACCCCCCCACCCTCTCCCCACTGTTTCCCCCATCTTCATGGGCCGTAGCATTTTCCCCGTCACGCCCTCCAACACAAGTGTTGGGGCCCTTTGGTAGATGCCATCAAAGGGTGTTGGGGAAATTGACTCCTGAAAAAGAGATGCATACCATACTTCCCGGTTGTTGGCGGCAATCTTTTGTCTGACTGGGGTGGGGGCCTGGCGTGTGACACCCTACGCTCTGTGGAAAAACCCCTACCCACTCCCTTTGATCAGTGCGTGTCATTTCAGAGCTGGCATGAACTGACATCTCAATGTACCGAGAAACTTTTAAAACGGGTGACAGATGTTATTGATTCCTGCCAAGCGATTTTTTTTGTTTGTTGTTTTGTTTGTAAACGCAGGTATCAACGTAGACCTGGGTTAAGAACCTTTTGCTGTCGCACACGGGGCTGGCATGCGCGAGCGAGCTGTGTGTGTGTGTGTGTGTGGTGTGTGTGTGGTGGTGTGTGTTGTGTGTGTGTGTATGATTGTAGACGGATCATAAGATAATATCTAATGGCTATGTGTGCGTGTATTTGTTTTTTAGTGTGTGCGTTCACGCACATACACAAGGAAAATCAAACGAATTGTCTAAAATCAACTAGTATGTGAGTGTGGGGGGATGGGTGGTTGCGCGCAGCGTAGGCGGGTGTGGTGTGTGTGTGTTGTGTGTGAGTGCGTGCGTGCGTGCGTGCGTGCGTGCGTGCGTGTGTGGGGTGTGTGTGTGTGTGCGCCCCGCGCGCGCGCATGTGTGTGTCTGTCTGTGGGTGTGCGTGCGCGCGCGGGTGTATATGTTGTTGTTGTTGTTGTTGTTGTTGATTTATAGTCTGTTCACGCTTGGTGATATTAGACTTTACAGGTGGGGGGGGGGGGGGTGAAGGAGGAGGAAAATGGTGGAGGAAAAGGTAAGAAATAATGTCAAGAAAAAGTACAAATCTAAATATAAACTACACTGCCATAATTATTAACAAAATGCTAAATTTGAGATTGAGAGATATTTTTGCTACCCTTCCACCATTTCTGAACGAAAGAATAGAGTGAACCAGTTTAGATTTCGAAATTCAATGTTGCTTTTGGGAAAAAAGAGCATTTAAATGGGCAATGGAAAAGTAATGTTCACCAGATAATGGCTTAGAACATGCACACGCTATATCTTGGGGAAAATTTGGTCTTCGAAGAGTTCAAACGTTATCTTGTATATTAAACTAGAAATATGTCTAGGATGTGTTTTCCATTACATATTTATCTTGAGACTCTCAATTCGGAAACAGCTTTTTCCCAAAAACGAATGTATTTCATATATATCTAACTTTAAAATTACTTTTTGCAGAATTTGCCCATTACCCGCGTAGGCTAGTTTTTCTGCTATTTCATTCCAATAAATACCACAGTGTGAAGGGACCCAGCAGAAGACTATATTTTTTCCTGTGGAAATAAGTTAATTAATTAGATGCTTTATTTCAAAGATATATTCTTTCCTTGTTTTTAAAATCCCAAACTTTCAAACTATCTTAACACTGCCTTAGAATCAACACAAAATAAATGTTACAAAAAGAAGATTACTATCACAAATAAAGAGTAATGCCATAAGAATAGCATACAATTCTGCCGTGAAAATAGAAAATCCTTTTCCTAGGCTTTTTTTGCCCCTTTTGGAAACGTTTTTT
>JAFLJL010006556.1:0-11764 GCA_018398815.1 Conus ventricosus
TTTTTAAACCCCCCATAATTTTTGGGTTTTTGTTTTGATAAATTTTTTTAATTTTCCCCAAAAACCATTTGAAGAAAACAACGTTTTTTGGTTTTTTTTAACCCCCCCCGTGAAGCCCCGTTTAAAACGTTTTAAGTTGGCCCAAATTTTAAATTTTTTTAAAAAAAGGTCGTCACTAACCCCCACAACCCATCCCCTCCCATTTTTAAAGACGAAATTTCAAATATTTTGGAAAGTTCCCTAATTTTTCTGTTTGGGAAAAGAACGTTTTTTTGTAAAAGCTTTTTTCCCAACTGTTTCTTTTCTGTGGAGGATGTACTTTTTTTCCCAATACGGCTATTTCAATCTCTTTCCGCTATTGTCCGGGCAAAGATTTACATAAAAAGGGCCAGAGTTAAATGCTTTTCTAAACTTTTTGAGGGCCAAAAAAAATTAAAAATGGGCTTATGAATTCAAATTTTATTTCCCATTCTAAATATGGTTCCAAGTGCCATTTGGGGTCAGGTTTTCGAAATTTTTTATTTTCAACTGACCAACATTATTTACTTCTAGATTTGCACTGTTTCTAGTTTAGGAAACTTTTTTGCTTCGCCAACCTCTTTGTTTTTAAACGCCATCTTTAGTGTCCCAAAACCATAAAAAGCGCCTACTCCCCGTTCGTTCAAAGTCCGAAACGTCTGCAAGGTTTTTTAAATTTTCAAAGGGTTAAAACCCCCTCACAGGCGCTAATGTAACTCCTGATTCCTGGCCCCCCCGATTTTATTTTTTTAAGAACAACTTATTTTTTTATTTCCAAAACAATGTTAGGTTAAAAATTTTAACAACTTTCCCCCGTTTTTTGTCTTTGATTTTAATTAAATAAACCAACCCCCCCACAAAAAAATTTTTTAAACGAAAATTAGGGAATTTAAAATTTTTCATAATCCAAATCAGTTTTCCCTGACGAAGAGCTCTTTAAAAAATTGAGGCCTTTCCCCAAATTTAAATTTTCATCATCTCACCGCCAAAGAACAAGGAAAAAATGTAAGCAAGACGACGGATTTCTCCCCCAAAAGGAGTTTTGCTGCGCAACACTAAAAATATGAGTGGGGAGATTTTCATTTAAAGCCAACATTTTAGCAGCTCCTATCAAAATAGTAAACACTTTTTTCAGGCTTGATGTTAACATTGTTTTTAGATTTGCATTGTTAAATTTGAAGTAATTTAAGTTTTTCTCATTCTCTTTTAGTGAGCAAAACCCATAAAACCATCAGGTATTTTTAACGCTAACTTTTGGGCCCTGATTTTTTTTAATTTTTTTGAACCTTTTTATTCTTCTTGGATTCACTTATATTAAACCAACGACTTTGTAAAAAATTTCATGAAGTGCAACCCTTCTGGCCCCCGCAATTGTTATCAATAGCATGTTCTAAAAACGAAGGACGGTCTTGGGTTGTTATTTTTTACAAACATTTTTTTAAACGAAATAAAAATGAGTGCTTTCCCAAAATACTGGGCAAAATATCTTTTGGGGGCCGCACTACAATATTAAAAATATAGCAACTGATACCTTGCCCATGCGGTGACCCAGACTGCCTCTTTTCATAAAAAGGTGAGTACTTCCATTGAAGACTACTTAACCCCCCTATTGAAAACGACCACATCAAGAAAGCGTGGTTTAGTCACCCCGAGCAGTTTAATCAGAACCATTTAAAACTTTGCTGGTTTTGCGCATCAACGGGGTGTGGAGTGTCGATGCTGATCATTAAATCACAATGTCCTTTGGTGAGGTCAGTGTACAGATTTCATTTTTATTACACCTTCAGACGTATTTTGACTGAACTGCAAGCGCCATTACCAAATGACAAACCGTTTAAATCCATTCAGCAACAGAATAGACATGAAGGCTTTGAAAGGATCGTAATGAATTCAATATTAACATCAAGACGGGCTTTGACAAAGTTGGATCATAATCATGGCCTAGGCGCCCTTTATTTCGGGGCACGCACAGAAAGTATAACTATGACTGGCATCCTCCTTTCAAATCTTTCTTTTTGGGCACAACTGTTGAGCCCGGGTCCCACAGCAAGAGCATAAAACAGCAAAGGACAACTTTATCTTTGACACTTCTAAGGGCCTAACAGGGCGGGGAAAAGAACGAATAAACGACTCTATTCGTACTTACGTTTGGTGTTTGCTAGGGTCGCAAGCACAGGCAAGATCGAGCAAAAAACTGATCCTCTACGCTTTGGGCGCACAAAAACAATACTTAGCAATTTAGAGGACCCCATTAATTCACAGTTGATTTACCTTCAATATAAAAAAATACCAAAGTTTTACAATAAAGCCCAAAATCGAAAAAGACTTTGCTGTTGGCAAATGGTTTATACATGCTGCCTCTGACCTCAGACTCCAGATAGGGACAATAAAAACTATAAAAATGAATTTTTATAAGCAGGGAATGAACAGAAGGTTGGGAAAACGACATAAATTCTGAGCAGTAATACTTACAAACAATAAAAGAAACCCTAGAATAAGTCATCCAATCCCCCAAGACCCACCCCCAAAGGCCGTTGAAGACTCGGACTCTGTTCGCGATGGCCATGAATATAAAAGACAGCGCTTGTTCTTGATTAACTGGCCTAGGATTACTGGTCTTTATCTTACTAAAAATTAACCCGACGATGAAGAGACCTAATGCCCATAGTGCTCGGCCAAAAGCCAACTCACTTTGCTTGCATAACAAAAGCCATAACGATACTGATGCCTAAAACCCAGTAAAGCGTCTACGCTTTACCCGGCTAATTTTTTTAATAAACTCGCAAGATGATCAAGTTCTTTTTTTACCCATGTTTTATCAGGCGGAGGTGATGGCGATGGAGGCAACTGACCCTTTAAACCACAGCCGCCTGTAATAGCTTACCAGTGTACTTATTGCAAATCCTAAGGTGTTATAACGCTTGCTAATGTGACTACTCCTTCCCAGCTCTCTAAACATGTTCGTATTCGTTCTGCTAGCGTTGTTCTTCATATAAAATGCTTTGGATAGTGTCGGTGGAGATTCCTGCTCCACTTATGAGTTGTAATTGTTCTCGCGTTAGTAACAAAACACTCTAGTCTGCTGATCTTTCTTGTTCAAGATCTTTTAGTCTTGGTTCTTCTTTTCTTTAATATCATTCCTAAGTTTGGCGTCATCAGCCCTCAACGAGTTTTTCCTTTGACTTCTTTTTAATATGCTCCATCTTAGTTCACCTATTTTGTGCTAAATTGTTTGTTAATTCCCTCTGATGCTTCTCAAAGCATGATCAAGGGCTGTTAGTTCTCGCATGGGTAGCGGCGAGTCGTGTATAGTCCTTTAAAAAAAACGCTGTTTCTTCTTCTGAAAAACTGGTTTCCTGCTTCTATTGCATTTATTAATTCGTCTGCCGATTGATTTAATTCTCTTAAGTTCCATGTTTTGCATTTGTTTATCTGTCGGGAGTTCTTGTAAGTGTTGTTGAAGTTTTAGCAACTGCATCCCTATCTATTTTGGTTCAGCAATGCCAAGGCGATTTTGAGTACGCTTCGCAGGGTGTCTTTGTCTAAGCGAACCCACGGCGAAAAACTTTGATGGGTCTTTTTAGTTGTAACCGGACAAGTTTCCTTGGTCGTTTTTCACAGACAAATACCATCTTCCTAATTCAAATCATTTGGGTTCTGATAAATTCGGGAGGTGCTTGTCCTAAACTTTTGTAAAATGCTTCGAACCGTACGTTCTGGTTAATTCACGCCGCATGGAGAGCGTAGGAGCGAATGCTGTGTCACAGGGATCATTTCACTCATTCGTCTCCAAGATCAAACACTTCATAAACTTCTTCACCTTCAAATCCTGCCATGTTTTTAAATAATTAACTTTTTATTTTGCTTCATAAAAATGGCCGCAAACATATGGTTCAATTCTTTGGCCGCGAGGGGCATAGAAGACCTGAAAGAGCCCTTTGGCGTGAAGGAAATACCGGACTATAACTGTTCCAAATAATCCATCTACTATTGATTGCAGATCAAAATTCTTACTAGTCAAATTTCCCAGACCTAGGGAGCAGATGCGAGACGAGTGGGGGATTGTGCCAAGGCTCTGCGCGCTTTACGTTTAAAAGAGTACTCGCTGCTTCAACAACAGACCCAAACAGGACGGTTTGTACAAATCTGGGGCGGGCAATCTTAAGAAAAGTTCTATAAAAACTTGAGGGGCAAGAATATTTTCTTACATAATGCAGACCATATTTTTTAGCCGATTCCTGATCTATGCAAACCGCGAATGAAAAGGGCCGATCTTGCGTTTCAAGGAATCGCAAATAAGAAGCACTAAACATAGAATCGCTGAAGATGCTAAAGACGCAAAAACGGTTTGTGGTAGCGTAAGTTATGCATATGGAAATCGCTTTTCATACCCCTAGATTTTAGTTGTTTAAAAGCGCTATGCCCCATACTTATCAAGGACATTAAAAGAACAGATTGTCATATGAACTAATTTTAATGACCACAAATATGTTATAATAAACTACAGACAGACCGAAAGCAAAGTACAGCAATTCTGACATCTCGTTAGAGTTTGACCGACTGTTAGCAACCCAAGACTTAGCGAGGTTGATCCAGCAAGCAATATCAGACAAAATTAGCATATATTACGAAAGAGGATTCATCATTCTAAATAGCCTAAAAGCAAGCAAAACACTATAAATGGAATTTAGTTTTAGTGCCACAGCAGAGATCGCTTAAAAGGTATTTTATTGCTGTGGCGAAATGAAGAGACCATTCCAAGACAAACTGAAAATTTTTGTTAACCCTAAAATAACGCAAGTGCAATGACAATGAGGGCAGTCCTAACCAAATCTACGCTAGCGGGGCTAAACCTTATCATCATTTGAATGAATAAGAAAACTGTTTTTGGGGCGGGAGGTGTAGGAAATCCGGCAGTTGACCTTGTGTCTAGAAGATTTGCATCTTCACCAGTGTTAGTCTTGATCATTATTTAACAACGAAATACGGTTTAAATGGATTGACCGAAGATCAATCGGAGAGTACTCAGTTTGTTCATGGCAGCGGGAGAACTGTTAGAGACATAATAAACATACAATTTGATAAAAAAAAGAGCGATAAACCCCCGCTAATGTGTAATTGTTTTTAATATATGATGCGCAGCTGAATAATTCAAGAATACAGATTAAAAGATATACATTACTAAATTATTGTCATTTTTTAAAAACATGTCCTGTTCAGTTTATCCAAATGTGCCTACAGCGCCGCAAAGAAGGATAGTAAGAAACCTAACAATAAAAACCTTCAGATTAACCACATTACACAAATGCAACAAAAAACAAGAGCAAGAGCCTTTCAAAATACAGCAAAAAAACCCAAACGAAGGTATTCTGCTTGCCTTGAATGCTGTTACATATGTTAATACTGGAACATCGACTATAACGCTCTATCAGCAGAACGAGAGTTGGTCTTTTAGCAACGGCCGATAGGCGCACCCGCAGCTCTACCTCTTGGAGGTTTGTCCTTTACGCTCGGCCTTGTTCATTAGCTGGAAGTGCTGCTGCAAAAAATTAAAAACTAAACTCCAAAAGCACACAGCTATGTGCAAACTAATAACGGCTAACTTAGTTCGTTTAAACTGACAATAAATAAAGCACTAGCTGACTCAAACATCACATGATGAAGAATTTAACCGTTTACAGCCGATTGGTAGACGTCAAAGACAAAAGTTTGACTTCAAAGAAAGGCGAGGACAAGTTTTTCTCAACAGCCCGACGCCGACAGAATAAAAAAGAATGCTAAAAAAAGTAAACGAAACATTAAACTCCTGTTTCTAAACGCTCACATTAACAACACCAAAAGGTGTTTATACTTATATTTACGAGTCCAAGCACAAAAAAGGCCGTTGATATTAATTCTGATTAAGCCGTTGTAATTTTTTTTAATTTTACATAATGGATCAATAAGTTGGCTTAGAATAGAAAGACAGAATGGCTAAGATATATGAAGGCCCAGATGAATTTGTTTGAAGGAATGCTCGGAGAAAAGCGTTTGTCCAACAGCCCTAATGATAATGATTTAGAAGTTATTTAATCCAGAAAAAACGTGCGCAAGTGTTGTTCATGCTATTTCTCAAGTTCCAGGCCAAACTAACACTAGACCGCCAGTTAAAGTAATGATAGCTGTTTTAATCGACTATGTAACAATAATGATGAAATCTAGAAGTCTGGGTCCTCGACTAAACACAAGACTATTTCTTTCCTCTAATGACTTAACACCCGGTTGCAACGAACTGCTTACACAGTATTGACGCTGCCGCTGAAGAAGCTAAAATTGAAAGGCTTCTGTTGAGTCAGAGGCGAAGTCCTTAGAGATTAGATCAGAATAGAGTTTTAGAACTTACTGCAATGACATTGACAAACAAAGCACAGACAAGACACGATGCATTCAACCACTGGGTCTTCATCAGCAAAAAATAATCACATTTAACAGGTGGGACAGAACAAAACGACGAAAAACATAAAAGGGAATGAAAAAGACTAACTGTAATTCTCCATGAAGCTGAAATGAACATGAGGCCAGGGGATTATGGAGAGGAAACAGAGGGGGGGGGGGGGGGTTGCGTCAGGGGAGGTGTGTGTGTGTGATATGATAGGGTTGTGTGTCTATTTATTAGGATGGTATGATATCTTTGAGTGATGTTGTGGAAGGGAGGATAGATAATAATGGAAAAAACAAAAAAAAGAAAAGTTGGTGTGTGTGGGGGGGATTTACGGGAAGGATCAAACCAAATTAAGAGTACTCGATTGAGGGTTGCTGTAACTACTGTATGAGTGAGTGAAGAGGATGTGTTGGGGGTGTATGTACGTATGTGTTAATGATGTGTGTATGTGTGTGTTTGGTAGGGGCTATAGCAAACTGATGTGAAAAGAGGTGGGTATGTGTTTTTGGTATATTGGTTGGATATTGATGCCTTGGGGTGGTGCCCAGTTTGGAAATGAGATGGGATTCTGATTGTGCGTTCAAAGCTGTCACTTCTGTGACTGCCAGAGTGCCATAACATTGACATGGTCGATGTGTAGTGATGGGTGTGGTGAAGTGTAGGGCGAACGGTTTGGTCGTGGTGGCGGCTATCAGCCAGAGGTTCAGCGATGCGTGTTTCAAGTGTGGCGTGACGTTTCCCCTATGTAGATCGTGCAAGATCTACATAGGGGAAACGGTTTCAAAGTGTCGTGACGTTTCCCCTATGAAATCTTGGCAAGATCTACAAGGGGAAACGTCACGCACACTTGAACCACGCATCGCTTAACATCTGGCTGATAACCGCCACCACCGACCCAAACCCGTCGCCCTACACTTCAACCACACCCAACACAACATCAACCATTCAAAGTTATGGCACTCCTGGCAAGTCACAGAGTGACAGCTTTGAACGCACAACTCCAGGAACCCATCTCATTCCAAACTGGCACACTACACCCAGGCATCTAATATCCAACAATAACCAAACACAATCACCCAACCTCTTCCACATCAGTTGGCAATTCCCCTACCAACACACACACATACACACACACATACCACACACACGTACAGACACCACCACACATCCTCTTCACTCACTCCATACAGTAGTTTACAGCAACCCCCATCTACTAATCTTAATTTTTATTTTGATCCTCCCTTAAATCCCCCCCACACACACACACCTTTCCTTTTTTTTTTTTTTTTTTTTCATTATTATCTTCCACCATTACCACAACCACACAAGATATCATACCATCCTAATAAACTAGACACACAACCTATCATATCACACACACACACCTCCCCTGACGCAAACCCCCCCCCCCCCCCCCCCCTGTTCCTCTCCCATAATCCCCCTGGCCTCATGTCATTTCCGCCTTCATGGAGAATTACAGATAAGTCATTTTTCAGTCCCCTTTTTTGTTTTCGTAGTTTGTACTGTCCCACATGTTAAAGGTGATTTTTATTTTTTCGCCTATGAAAGACCCAAGTGGTGATATGCTCGTGTCTTGTCTTTGCTTTGTGTCCAATGTCATTGCGTAAGTATCTAAAACTCATTCCTGAATCTTGCTTCGTTCGCCCCCTTCAGTCACTCAGTTGGAAAAATCTTAGAGAATAGATTAAAAACAGGCTAAGTATGCACCGATTTGTAGGCAAGGCTTACATTCCGCTCTCTCGGAGTTGGTTTTAAAAAGAGAGCAGTTTTAAACATAAAAAAAATTCAGACAACAAATGTTTCATGTGTGTGTTTCATGCAGAGAGCTGCATCATGTCCGCGAACACGCACAGAAGTGACTAACCTACGCAATACGCCAAAGATCTTAACTTCAATGGAATATCCTTTTCCTGTTATGTAGACCAAATTGATCAGTATTGAAGAAGAAAACAAACCAATAACTGTTCAATATCTACACATGGATGAGAAAACAAATCTAGCAGCCGATGTAAAGTGTCCCAAGACAGTCCAACCGATGGGCGACCCGACAAAAGCCATGTTGACTTTACGGCTGATGCGTTCACCAGCGGGGCTACCGCTTACAGCATTGATAACCGCACGATGAGTAGACTTGAAGCATACTACAAAAGATCATGGTCAATCAAGAATTCGGCAAAAATGTTTAACAAGAATTCAATCTGTGCAAGCCGCGAGTGAACATATAAAACATTGTAAAAGTTCTGGGGGAGGACGGTAATACAGAACTAATTAGGCCCGCCGCCAGCATCTAAAGTTTATTTTAAGAACGGAAACGGCTGCAAACAATCCATAACGTATTTACAGCAGAACTCGAGTCGGCTATTGTTAACTTATAAGGCCAGCACCACAAAAAATTCGAAATAACAGTCTTAATGAGTAATCACAGATTTGTCCATTTGCCTTCATTAATGTTAGGTCGGATGGCGTTTAGTCAAACCCAGAATTATTTGAGAGGTCCAGATGCTGCAGAAACATTCATAAAACGCATGCAGCAAGTGCGTAACGCCTGTTCTAATAAGTCTAAACTTATCTGAAATCATAATGGCGCCCTGACGACCAACAACAGTATGACTCCAGCCACGCATTGTTGGATTTGCGGTTTAGAGCTAACCCCAAGAGTGTAAACCCCACAGTAAGAGACCATGATCACATTAGTGGGAAGTTAGGAGGTGCAGCGCACAGTAAATGCAATCCTTCAACTAAAGTTTGATCCAAGACATGGAAGCTGCCTGCATTCTTTCAACAACTGCGAGGTTATGACTCACACCTTATAATGCAAGCAGTAACCAGCGCCTGTCAGGTACATGCATAGCACAGTCATCAGAAAAGTACTGTGTTCCACTTTAAATAACATGTCTTTTCTACGACTCATGCAAACACATGATGTGGCTCATTAGCGGCACGGGCTATTGTCCTTAAAGTCCTGCGCAATAACGGAAAAATATTGTGACTAAACTCGATGTTAGAAAGGGTGTTTACCCTTATGAATACATGAACAGTTGGGAAAGGTTTGACGAAGATAAACTTCCGCCTAAAGGCGCGTTCTTTTCTAGTCTTAGAGGAAAGGACATCAGCGACTCCGATTACCAGCATGCTCAAGATGCTTGGCAAAAGTTAGATTGTAAAACGATGGGAGACTATCATGACTCCTATTTAATGGCTGATGTATGTTTGTTGGCGGACGTCTTTGAAAATTATAGAAAGACCTGCATGAAACATTACAGTTTGGATCCTGCGCATTATATTTCTGCACCCGGGATGAGTTGGGATGCTTCTTAAAGTTTACTGGAGTGCAGATTGATTTATTGTCTGACCTACCAATGATCAGATGATTGAAAACGGATTGCGTGGGGAATTAGTATGGCGTCGCATCATTACTGTAAAAGCAAACAACAAATACTTGGACGATTATGATCCGAGTAAAAGGTCTAACTATCTCATGTATTTAGACGCAAACAATCTGTATGGATGGGCTATGGCGCAATCACTTCCATTACGTAACTTTTAAAATGTACACAGGCGGCGATCCGAACAATATTCAAAAGGCATTAAAGTGTTGGGCAGTTTGGCGCCAGATCAACAGCGCGGTTTCATTCTAGAAGTTGACTTAGAATATCCTCATG
The DNA here is from genome assembly GCA_018398815.1 of Conus ventricosus. Classification (NCBI taxonomy): domain Eukaryota; kingdom Metazoa; phylum Mollusca; class Gastropoda; order Neogastropoda; family Conidae; genus Conus; species Conus ventricosus. The sequence continues at coordinate 10,123 of JAFLJL010006556.1, forward strand.
AACTCCATGACCTACATAATGACTACCCATTAGCAGCAGAAAGTCTAAAGACGAATCCAAGAGAGCCGCCTAAACTTGTGCCTAATCTTCGAGGCAAAAAAAAATTATGTCTGTCATTACAGACTTCTGCAATTTTATTTAAGACATGGTTTGAAGTTGACAGCAGTTCATCGCATAATTGCTTTTGATCAAGAACAGTTCAGGAAACCATACATCATGAAGAACACTGATCTCAGAACTAAATCCACAGATGCTTCAGAAAAAGATCTTTTTCAAGCTGATGAACAACAGCTGTTTTGGAAAGACTATGGAGAATCCGCACAAGCGTAAAGATGTCAGATTGGTCACCAGAGAGAACGAAGCAATTAAGCTGTCTTCAAAACCTAATTATCAGGACTTTAAAAGATTTCATGATCAGCTTTTTGGCATAATGATGAAAAAAAAGAAAGTCAAATTAGACAAACCTGTATTTATTGGGGTTTACCGTTTTAGAATTATCAAAGCTTTTGATGTTAGAATTTCTTTATGACTACTTTAAACCTTCGTATCCAGAGTCCAGAGTACTTTACACAGATACAGATAGTTTTGTTATAGATATCCCTACTGAAGACATCTATAAAGACATGGAAACCGAAGTAGCTAAAGGGCATGCGGGTGGTACGACACATCTGATTACCCTAAAGATTCGCCTTTGCATTCATCCGTCGTTAATAAGAAGGTTTTAGGAAAGATGAAGGATGAATGATCTGGAAAAGTGATCAAGGAGTATGTGGGGTTAAGGTAAAAAATGTACAGTATTTCGAGCCAGGAGAAAATCATTAAGAAAGCAAAGGGAATATCTCGCAGCGTTGTGCAGTCAAACATATCACATGACAACTACAAAGAAGCATTGTTTGGCAATAAGACTTTCATCATGACAACGTAAAACTGCGATCTAATCTACATGAGATCAACACAACTGTTGTAACAAAGAAGTCATTAGATAGAACAAACACAAAACGGGTGTTTGTTAATCCAGAGTTTTCATATGCAATTGGGCACTGGAGAACCGTAAATTAATTAAAGCGGAACTGTGTCTGGCGAATTATCTGCAGTTCTTCTTTCACAAAAGATCTTTGAGGAGCTGGTTGTTTTGTTGTGTCAGTTTCTCGTAAATAATACACGGGCGGATTCATTTTTACAATTCTTTTTATTTTGTACGGGTCAACACTCCAAACTGGATCTGTTGCTCTGATGCGAGTGTCCCCTTCTGCTTCCCCCGGTAAATAAAGGTACCTTACTTTTAAACCAAACGGTAATAGTTTGCCGGATAAAGACTCTCCTTCAACAACATTTATTGTTTTTCATTTGATTGCTTGTACTGTTTTAGCCCTTTAAATTCTTCATTATTCATTGCTCGCAAAACTGAGGGCAATCTTCTAACCCATTCTGTGTTGCGAGAATTGTCAATCAGCTCTCTGTGATACTGGTAGGAAAAAAGTCTTTCAGCTAACTGTTTGTTAAAGTTTCACAAAACCTGTGATCTGTGAACTCCTGAATGCTCTTTGATGGAACAGTTTAACAAAATGATTCACTTGCCTTTAAATCTTCCACATCGACTGAATCATGCGAGGATAGTTAACGGACCTCGTTGTATAATCAG